>MJUT01042320.1:18634-33419 GCA_002080005.1 Gigantidas platifrons | reverse complement strand
TTTATAGAGCTTATAGAGCACACACATAGAGATAAATGTATACATATATATTCATGTAACATACCTAGAACACCCTTATCGCCAGATGATCCTTTATCTCCTACTGCTCCTTTGTCACCAGTTGCCCCTTTGTTCCCTGCCATTCCTGTGTCACCTTTTGCTCCTTTGTTCCCTGTCATTCCTTTATTACCAACAGTTCCTTTATCCCCTGTCGCTCCCTTAGCACCATCCTCGCCATCTTCACCATCTCCTCCTTTATCCCCTGTGGCACCTTTATCACCAGTAGCTCCTTTTGCACCTTTCACTCCTGTTTCCCCGTCATCCCCTTTGGTCCCTGCCATTCCAGGTGTCCCCTTATCACCCTTGACTCCTTTATTTCCTGCAGGTCCCTTCATTCCTTGGGGTCCTTTAATTCCTGTATCACCTGTGCCTCCTTTATCACCTGCCTGTCCTTTATTCCCTGTTGGTCCTTTATCGCCCGGTGTGCCTTTTGGTCCTTTCATTCCATTAGGTCCTGTCATTCCTTTATCACCAATTGGACCTTTATCTCCAATTGGACCTTTAGTTCCTGTCATTCCCTTATTACCAGGTACACCTTTGTTCCCAGATAGGCCTTTATCACCCACTTCACCTTTGTTTCCTGGTGCGCCCTTGTCACCAAATGGTCCTTTGTTGCCTGGTACACCTTTATCTCCTGTTGGTCCTTTGTCGCCGATATCTCCTTTTTCTCCTAAAATATAAGTTAAATTTCAAGTTTTGTTGCCATGTATTAATCCTGAATAAAGGCTACCATGACAATTTTACCTGGTATTAAATTGTCATATTTATTATTAAAATTTACATGTCATTAAGAGGGGAGGTTTTGACATAATTTAAAATTAGTTTAGCCCCGACACTTTCTATTATCAAAGTGCCTGTACCAAAACAGGAAAGTGAGCGATCATGTATTTGTATGTTAGAGGTATCAATTTTTCTGTTGGATTTTGGAACTGTTCCGATAGTGTGGTATTTTTTTTTCTTTCATTTCATTATTAAAATAAGCTTCTCCTCACTCAGGCTAAGGTAACATTAGCTGATTTTGACTATCATCTCCTGGCTCTTTGGTTTTCTTCATCCCATTTTTTAATCCAATCTTTCGACTTAAGAGTATTCCTAATGAAGGTTATTCCAAAAACGCGTCGGATATTATTTGGTTAATTCCGTTTTAGCGTCGAACTGTGTTACAAGAAGACGTTGTGACGTTTTAAAACATTAAAATGGCGCTATTTCCCGCCTGGGTCGTGTTTCGGCCATTACTTTGTTACCTCTTTTCGTGAGTCAAACTATGTGACAGGAAAACCGCTGTGACCTTTTTCAACTTTATAATGACGTTATGTGTCGGCTTAGTAGTGATTCGGTCATTATTTTGTTAATTCCGTTTATAAGTCGAACTGTTTGACAAGCATACGTTGTGACTTTTTAAAACATTGAAATGACGTTGTTTGCCGCCTGGATGGTGATTCGGACATTATTTTGAAAATTCTTTTCATGAGTCAAACTTTTTAACTGTATAAGAAGAAGATAAGAAAACAATACAAACCTTTAGTTCCATTTTCTCCTTTGCCTTTATTGTACCCGTAGCCATTATAGCCACCATATCCTTTAGCAACATGATAGCCGTGGAAATTTGGGTTATAATAATCTGTATTACACACTGAAATAATAAAAAAAAATAATGAAACATTTGAATAATGAATATGACAATCTCATTTAATTTTGTTTAAATAAATAATTAAACATAAATTAATTTTTGAAAGGGAACCTTATTATTTCATTTACAAGCATTTTTTAATCTAAACTTGTAAAATGGATGCATTCTTTTCCTTTGATCTGTTTATGGTTTATATACCAGAAAGTAAGCAACAGCTAAGAACTATGAGATAATACACACAGATACGAGATATTGTAGACTTTAAATCTGGATTGTAGTTTTATTAATCTCAGAGAGTCGTGCAATAATCAAAGACCTACATGTGACATTGCTAATTATTTATACCACGCTTGGATTGATTAACCGTTCAACCGGAACGAACCGTGGTATAAATAGTACATGTCGTTTATAATTTTAACATCTAGATCACGCATCAAACAAGTTTAGCCCTAAATATGTAATAGCCCTAATCACGTTTATGATTTACACATCTATATCAAACATGTTTAACCCTAAACATGCAATAGCCCTAATCATGTTTATAATTTACACATCTATATCAAACATGTTTAATCCTAAACATGCATTAGTCCTAATCATGTTTATGATTTACACATCTATATCAAACATATTTAACCCTAAACATGCATTATGCATAATCACGTTTATAATTTACACATCTATATCAAACATGTTTAACCCTAAACATGCATTAGTCCTAATCATGTTTATAATTTACACATCTATATCAAACATATTTAACCCTAAACATGCATTATGCATAATCACGTTTATAATTTACACATCTATATCATACATGTTTAACCCTAGACATGCATTAGTCCTAATCATGTTTATGATTTACATATCTACATTAAACATGTTTAGCTCCAAGCATACTTTTACTCTACTTTGAAGTTTTAACCATTTATATAAAACAAGTTTAGCCCTATAAACATCTCTTATTCTAAGAAGAATACGCTTTCCCAAAACAAAGTTTGCAGATGCATTAGCCAATAGACAGTAAAGTAGTATTTGTTTTTGATGTTTTGTTTGTTTTATGGTGTTAAACGCCACTTTCAACAATATTTCAGTTGTATCGTGGCGGTCAGTTCTATTGGTGGACGAAACCGGAGGACACCGAGAAAACCACCAATCTGTCGCAAATCACTGACAAACTTTATCACATAATGTTGTACATCTCGCCCTGATCGAGATTCGAACTCACAACATCAGCGGTGATAGGCACTGATTGCTTAAGTGGTTGTAAATCCAACTACCATACGATAACAGCAAACGATGGACCCCAGTAAAGTAGGAGCATGACCATTCATGTATGACATTCTTGAAAGGTAGACTTCTTAAAATAGAAATATCACCAACAATTGTGTTAAATAAATTATACGTTATGAACAAATTAATTAATCTTTCGAAGTGTCCATGCAATTTGTGGTGGGCGTATGTTACTTCTCTCGTTGGTATTTATAGATATCCGAACCCGACGACAACCGGAAAAAAAACCGAAGTGGAAACCAACGAACACACATGAATTTGTCTGATCCACTCAGGACGCGGAAATAACCTTTAGTCTTTAAACATTTATACCAGGCAAGATTAGTTTTAGCACTAAGCATGTTTAGTCGTTATTACGCTTTGAAATGAAACATCAAAGTCAAACAAATGTAACCTTAAATATGACATTGTCCTAAGCAAGTTTATACTTTTAACATTTTATGCAAGCCAATTTAGTTAAGTTTAAATATGTCATAGTTTATAATAATTATATTTGTTAATAGAAACAAAAAAGGACCCGACACAAGTTTTACCAACTTATGAAGTCTTCTCCTTTGAATTACATAACAATTATAACAAATATACATTTTGAGCATGCCCATTAAGGTAAATATACCAGCAACAATCATTACACATGTAAAAAGAACAAAACAATAGAAAGAAAAAAGTTGGGTTTCATAGTCGGAACACTATAAATGCATTTTAATCAAAATAAGCTCGTACTTGGACTTAACCGTGATTTCATTTCAAACCTGTAAATCTGACAAGCTTAAACCAATACACAATCCCTTCTTATTAAATCAACATGTTTTTTTTCATAGATGTATGTCCTTGACAAAAGGTTGGTCCTTACATTACAAGGAACTTCCTAGTACTTAAGTTTGTTTGTTTGATGGTGTTTGACGCCACTTTTAACAATATTTCAGTAATATCATGGCGGTCAGTTTTTTTTGTGTGGAGGAAACCGGAGGAACCGGAAAAAAGCACCGACCTGTCTCAAGTAACTGACAAACTTTATCATATAATGCTGTACACCTCGCACTGATCTAGATTCCAACTCACAACATCAGTGGTGATAGGCACTGACTACATAGATAGTTGTAAATCCAATTAACATACGTTCACGGCCACGATGACCCCTCCTAGTGCTTAAGATGAAGTCATCACTTCGAATGTTTTACGGTCATTACAATGACTTTATTGACCTTTACGAAATATCTGATCATATTCAAACAAATTATTCTTCAGATATGTTATGTTAGTTGGATTTACAACTATCTATGTAGTCAGTGCTATATATAATATATGTAACAGAACTAGAATGGTTGATATTTGGCACGAAAAAGAGATTGAAGATACAAAAGAGATTATCAGAATTCGTAAATAGAAGAACAGACAACACTTTGACCAAATGAAAAAGAACAAAAGGACAAACAACGATCTACAAAACGTACACATAAAACTAGAGATCGAGTAACACGAACCCCACTAAAAAGGGAGTTAATTCAGCTATGGTACAACTTTAAGACTTAAGGTTGTATCATTACATAAGACCTGTCCATTTGAATTTCGACAAAACAAATGCATGTTTAATCGCTGGTTAATTTAGCATGGTACAATATCAATTCCAGATAATAGACTACGGTTTTCTACAAACACATTTAAGCCGAGTTATTGATAAAACCATTAAATGAAGAAGAGTTTGAAGATATCAAAGAGGTAATCAGAATTCGTAAATCCAAGAGGGACAGATGACGGAATGGCCAAAGGAAAAAAAGGAAAAAGAACAAATAAAGATCTACAAAACACTACACAGAAAACTACAGATCAAATAACAGGAACCGCACTAAAAACCTGGGAGTAAACTCAGGTGCTCCGGAAGGGTAAGCAGTTCCTGCTCCACTCCTGGCATCCTTTGTGTGACGCTAGTTAAAAAGCCGGTGGTAAATCATGAATGGGGAAATGACCGGGAATTCTTTACAAAAAACCGGAGCATATCCATGGTCATTTGTGACAGAGATATTCTGAATAGTCAACCAAGTCATGGTGGCGACTGTAAAACTCTCGAAGTGATGAATTCAACTTAGCCAATAGGAATCCTTAGTTGAATAGCTTCCTTGTGAGTAGTAGCCCTGTATTAAGAAACCTAATGTACCACAAGCTCTGAAATATCAGATCAACTGCGAAATATATACTTCATATGCAGGTGCTGCTGAAATATGGCTATATATAGATGGAAAGTTCACAACGGGAAAATTTAAATCATCTTTTTTGTCAAAAAGTTTGTTCTTAATCTGCCCTCAATGTCAATTTTGGGGGGAAAAAGTCATTTATGTTACAATAGCGTGTTATGAGTGGTTGTTTATAAACGTTTTATTTTATTTTTTTTTATTTATTTTTGTTGTTGTCACGGCTGACATTCACATGACGTCAAACATTGATCATTCAAGTTGGTCTGTATTATTTTTAGCCAAAACATATGTGGTTCTTAGTCAAAGTTTTACTTTTCAGGAAATTTTTTATATTTTTACCGATGAAAAAAAACGTCTGTTAAAACAGGCGAATGAATTAGTAACAGCTTCATGAAATCGATAGAAACATTTTTTATTATAATTCCAGAGAAAATATACAAATACGGATTTGTTTAAGAGATGGTTTTATATATTGCTTAAGCATAGAATCGTCTTAATTCGAGTAATAAAAAAGGGTGCACTCGACTCGCATCCGCAAGTGATAAAGTTTACCAGTTGCTTGCCCATGGTCGGTGGTTCTCTCCGGGTACTCCGGTTTCTTCCACCACTAAAACTGGTCGCCATGACATAGCTGAAATATTGCTGAAAGTGGCGTTAAACACAATAAAACCCAAATCAAAATCGAGTAATAAAGCCATCTCTGACACTGACATTGCTTGTACTCCAATAACACTCTCCCAATATTAACAAGAATAATCCTGTTGTTATATTCCCAACCATATGATCGCTACATTATGGAGACGATTGTCGATAGAGGGCGCAGTAATCATTCGAGCTATGTCAATGTCTCAAATAATCTCGATTTTAGAGCATGAAATATCAAAATATAATATGAAATTAACCGTAGAGGACATGAATTTAACCTTGTCCGGATGCTATTCTTTTCCAGCTATTGCATGGGATTTTTAACAAAATAATGGCTAAAACAGCATGCAAATCATTGAAATTCGTGATAATAAGTGAAAGATAAATAGGTAAAAGCTTAATAAATATCTAGCTACATTATTCTGAAATTCGTTTCGGTGAAAATCTTGTCAGCAGGGCCGACTTTGAGCCAATTGGGCCCCGCGCGTACTCGCAGCTGTTCAAGCACACACAACAACACTGCGCAGGCTTTACAGAAAACAGCAATTGGCCCCGCACCTCTCAATGCCAGTGCTGCTTGTAAAAGCGGCAAACCTCGGCTGAATCCGCTGCTCTCGTGGAGGAACGGAATCAGCCGAGTTGTTCCGAGTGAGTGTAAGGGCCGATAACTATGTGTATTGTTTGTGTATCAAGATGCCAATTATAATCTCCCTTTCATTCACCTCTTGTTTGATCGTTTTAAACTTATTTACACCTAAGGAACCCATTAACACTTAACCGACACGATACAAACTGAAATATTGTTGAAAGTGGCGTTAAACACCATAACCCTAACCCTACATTAGCATTTAAATATATTCGTTGTTAGAAAGAGAGATAGGTCACAGTTCAGGTGATCAACCAGTTACAAGCTGATATATTTTGAACTGTGTAGTAATATTTAAAAAAAAGTGTCGATAGCTTCCAAATATAAATGAAAGCTTACCTGACCCATAACCGAATGTCTTTCGACATTAGTACAAACTAATTAGATAAATGTTAGAGAATACCGAAGGGGAAATAAGAAAAAATAGGACAATCCAGAGAAACTGGGAATATAGGGTACACAAGACGAAGAAAAAGATAACAAAACACAAAACAATGGTGTGTTAGTCACCACTATACGTAAACAAACACAAATAACGTAGATAAGACATGAGCCCTCATACAAACAACTGGAGGTAAAGACGAACCGAACATTGGTTTATGCGGGAATCGTAACGGACATCAGAACACAGAACCTCAGAACATAACGACACCTAATAGGACAGAAAAATTATATGTTTGTTGTATATTTGGTTTTTGTAATTGTTTTATTTCTGGCTATACACTAACATCTACCAACATCTCGTTTTGGGGTCAGCCAGGGTTCATATTTTCAATTAACCAATCAGCGATGTCTTTCTTTTTTTCCATCGAGTACACGCAAAGACCTGTTATCCGATTGGTCAAAATATTTAACTCTCTTGCGTATGATTGGACGATCAAAGATAAATAGAAGGTCACTTGACATGACCCCAAACGAGTTATTGTGACATGTTAGTGTATCGCCAGAAAATATTTTCAAAAAAAGATACAAACAAACAAGATTGACGTCAGTGAATCATAAGATAAATAAAAATGTAAGCAAAAAAAAAATCAAACGACATATTTTTTTAGAATGTATTCCTAATGATTTTTTGCTAAGTAAGAATTATTTTTTTATGTTTTGTATAGATTATAGAATTCTTTATTTGTTAATCTAGAGGGCTCAGGTCTTATTTACGTTATTTGTGTTTGTTTGTGTATAGTGGTGTCCAACATATATTGTGTTGTGTTCATTTTTTTGTATTATTCTTTTTTGTTTTGTTTTCGTATTGTGTAACCAATGTTGCCAGATTCTCTGGATTGTCCATTCTGAATTGTCTCTTAGGGTTTCTCTAACACTTATTTATATCTTTATTTAGATTTGGAGGGGGTACTTAATGTTGTGGTTGAACCAATCAGAAATGTAACTTTTCAACAATCCAGATTTAACTGTATGTTGTTTCTGCTCGATCCTTTGAACTGAGCACCTGCTCAGTCAACGATCAACAACGTTTTTTTTTCATAAAAATATTTTCATTATAAAAGAACCTAGAATTTAAGAGAGCCGGCATGCTACGTTATGCTTGGTTTTGATAGACATCCTAAATTTGCATGACAAAAACAATGACGTTTTTATTCAATTGATAGTTTTAGCCATTTGTTGAAGAATACCAAAATGAAACAAGTTAGATACAGACATGCGTATTTGGTGTATTGAATCAATCAATATAAGTATATAAGCAAAAGTCTAAAACTTAAGAAAAGTTTGAAGATATTAAATATGTAATCAGAAGTCGTAAATGAAACAATCTAAGTTCAGCTAACTCAAACAAGTTTAGTCTTAAACATTTTAATGAAAACAATCTAAGTTCAGCTAACTCAAACAATTTAGTCTTAAACATTTTAATGAAAACAATCTAAGTTCAGCTAGCTCAAACAAGTTTAAGCTTAAACATTTTAATGAAAACAATTTAAGTTCAGCTAACTCAAACAAGTTTAGCCTGAAACATTTTAATGAAAACAATTTAAGTTCAGCTAACTCAAGCAAGCTTAGGCTTGAACATTTTGATGAAAACAATTTAGTTTAGCTAAATCAAACAAGCTTAGCCTTAAATATGTCATAGTCTTAATCACGTTTAAACAGTTTATTCAAACAAATTTCGTCCTAAGCATGCCATTTTAAACCTCTAAATCTGAGAAGCTTATCCATACACCTGTCACGTATATATACCAATCCCTTCTTATTAAATCAACATGTTGTTTTATAGATGCATGCCCTTGATAGGAGGTTGCTGATTACAATGAAGGTACTGAAGAAGAAGAATTTGAAGATACCAACGGGGTAATTAGAATCCGTAAATCAAAGAAGGACAGATCATACAATTGTCAAAAGAAAAGGGACTAAGAACAAATCATTATCCACAAAACACTAACCAGAAAACTAAAGATCGAGTCATCAGAACCCACTAATAACCGGGTTGTAACTCAGGTGCTTCGGAAGGGTTAGGAATTCCTGCTCCACATGTGCCACCCGTAGTTTATTATTTTTATCAAATTAGTTTGATTGTTGGGCCTATTTCAGTGTTTGAACACTGTGTATAAGATATATTTAGTATTGAAACTTACACAAATAATGTATTTATTATATTAAATCTAATGTTATCCTCCCTCAGATATAGGTAACCGTAACCAATTTTGGTTATCCTGTTTAGACCATAAGGTTAGGTTTTCTTGCTCCCATAGATGTCTTAGTTATTTATCTTTCCAATTTATTGACATATGAAATGTTTCCCTGATGAAGGGTATTCCAGAAAAGTGTTGTCCGCACTACACTAGATATATCTATGTCATAATATTGTTTGAAGAGTTTTGTAATTCTTCTGCACTCTCTAACAATAATAACAAATCATCGTCAAACATCAGACGATTTGATGATAAACTGTATATTTTAACTTACATCCTTCGTTAAATATGTTTGGAAGATTGTTAATATAATTGAGAATAGTTAAGGGTTTAAATTTTCCCCTGGCTTCACCACTCCGTCAAATAAAACATATTCAGAACCTACCAATTAAAGTTTACATCATCAACCATATATGTTGTTACATTTGCGTATACATAATACAGCTTTAGAATAACGTTATTGCCGTCCCTTTTAATGATTTGTATTTTTTTACTTTACTATTTATTATAACACTTTTCAAAGGGTGCACTCGATATGCCAAAGTCGATTTGTTTTCATCAACATTTCTTTCTGATACAATTTCGAGGCATTAAAATGCAGGGCCGTCTTAACGGCATTATAGGATCCCGGGAAAAGCAGTGTACGGGGAGCCATTTGAGGACGTACAATGTATCTATAAATATGCAAGGAACGTTAACCATGGAAGACCGAAGAAAAATATCTATCTAATCGAACGATATCAATTTACGGACATCCACAACTTTTTTTTATTCCTTTTGAATGGAACACGTTAGGTAAAATCCACAATTTTTTATTTCGTTTTTTCTAAATACCATGTCGGGTTTTTTTTAAATTATATTATCTTTTATTGGAACATTACCTCCACTTAATAGCACATTAGCTCGTTTTATCGAAATATTACAGCAATCCCTGATTCCATGCTTTTCTGACGAATACTAGATATTTGTGAACGCTCTTTCATTTATTCAATTAATTGGTTTGCTTGTGAAAATCACACCAATAACACTACTGCAATTTTGGTGAAGCCAGGGGACAATTTAATCCCTTAACTATTCTCAATTATATTAACGATCTTCCAAATATATTTCACGAAGGATGTAAGCTTCTCCTTTTAGCTTACTATGTCAAAGGTTTGCTACCGTTGTCCATCCCCCGTAATTATGTTTTTAAAATTTATCTAGACCAGTTTAAACACAATTTAGCCCGAACCACCATCCATTTATGCGTCTACTTTCAAAATTGTGTTCAATGACTCTACCAACCAACCAACATGATCACTGCTCCTATAATACTACAAATTGAAGTTTTATTGTGCAGTTATGATGTTATTATCTTGTTGCCAATCTGATATCCAAGATGGCTACGACCATGGAACATGGCTTAGCAAATTAACTTTTTGGGGGAAAAAACGCGAAAATATTTTAAAAAAAAACAAACAAACAAACAAACAAACAAACAAACAAACAAACAAAAAAACGAAATAGTATATCGAGAAAAAAGGAAGTTATATTTTGATAAAATGAAATAGTCTTTTTTTATTTAGTTATTTCGAATAAAGGAAATTTGCTTTTAAATAAGCGAAAATTAATTTCGAATAAATGAAATGTTATTTTGAATAAACGAATAATATTTCGAAAAAACTAAATAATCTAAGAAATGTGTTTCTCCCTCAAACTGGTTATTAAATTTCTGCTCAAACGGGTTACAAGTTGTAGCGCTGATGTCCGTTTTTTCTCGCTTTTTGTCCTTTCAATTAACTTTCGCCGTATGTATGACAAATGTAATGTACACAACGCATTTTTTTAAACTATTTTTTTCAGTTAGCATTAAAAGTGGAAATTCTAAATTGGAAATTTTTTAATTATTTCCAGATATTAAAATAAAAGGTATACAAATTGTTTTTCTCTCACTTTTATTATTTTATTTATTTATTTTTCATTTTTGTGTCTTTGTGAAATGTTATGATGCAAAAGATAATATATAGTTTGCCTTTATTTTGTAACTTATCATGTAATTTACTAGTATATAAATTTTCCCTAGATACAACAAGACAAACAACCATTTTTTTTCAACCCCCATCCCGCCCCCCTCCCAATGCAATGAATGGCCGTCGTGGCCGTGGTCGTATGGTAGTTGGATTCACAACTACCTATGCAATCAGTGCCTATCACCACTGATATTGTGAGTTCGAATCTCGATCAGGGCGAGGTGCACAATGTTATGTGATAAAGTTTGTCAGTGACTTGCGACAGCTCGGTGGTGTTATCCGCTACTCCCGCTTCCTCCACCACTAAAACTGACCGCCACGAAGTAACTGAAATACTGTTTAAAGTGGCGTTAAACACTATCAAACAAGCCCAATGCAATGCACCAGTACAACTGATGTAATTGCCCTGGTTATGTACCTATGTCATTATACTGTGACATTTTTTTTTCTATAGCATCACACAATGACATATTTTAGAATGCTTTAAATAGTTCTAAAAAAAACTAAAATTAGCGAGTTTAACAAGTTCAATTAAAAAGATTATCCAACATATGAAATGAAGACATGAACATACAATGTAACACTGAATTCTTAGCTTTATTTTGGCCTCATTTGTTAATATTATTTGAGGGGTATTAGGGTTATGGTGTTTAACGCCACTTTCAACAATATTTCAATTTTATCGTGGCAGTCAGTTTTATTGGTGGAGGAAACCGGAGTGCCTAGGGAAAAAAACACCGCCCTGCTGTAAGTGACGGATTTATTTTTATTTTTTATATATCTTCCGTGATATTTAACAGGCTTTAAAATAAAGAAAAATGAATCCGGGAATAATCTTATCAATGAAAAAATATATATAGTGGCTTTCAATCGCATGGCACAATCCACAATTTTACAGCGCAGTCCTTAAAGCAGTATCTAATAAATTCATAACTTAGAGGTATAATGTCATTGAGTTTGGAAATTTTTTGAAGTTTTTTTTGTTTTTTTTGCGTAGAAAGTTAATATTTACCTTCAATACGAGTATAGAACATGTATTTACGTTGTCTTTGTGTGCAGCTTGTCTCCCAACATAATTAATTATACATAACTCAATTCCCGAACTAAATGCGCAATGGCACTGATGTTTACACTGCAGCATACTAGCTTAAATTCCATCCAACGGTTATGTTGGTGGTGTATATTAATTCTTGTTGTATTATAATTCGCCAAAACTTCTTTCCTATTTCTTTTTCTAGCAGAATCAGTTAAAATTTTCGTACGACCACGACATTTTTATCGTACAGACAGAAATTTATGTTCGAGATGTGTTTTCATGAAAATAAAAGAAATGGATGGACTTTTTACTATAAAACTCGATAATTAGCGTTAATCTATGTTTTTAATGTACTCCTTGTTAAAAAAAATATCTGAAAAAAAATCCCCAAAATCACCGACATTACACCTTTAATATTATTTGATGATTCAGTTATTTTTGTTCTTATCCTCTATGCGTCTTCCGTTGTATTTACCACGTTTTTAACAGAAAATTACTTAAAATTAAGAAAAATGAATCCGGGAATGATTTTATCAATAAAAAAATATGTATAGTGCTTTTCATCACATACCACAGTCCACCTTTTTATAGCGCAGTCCATAAGGTTTATTCCACTTATTCCCACTTTTTAGATATTCATTAAAGAAATAAAAATATCAAGTGAGAATACCTGTAATTACTGTATAAACATTGTGCAATATTAGGATTAGGGTGCATAAACACCAACACATTTACCTTTATACTTTGCAGTATTTAATAAAATTCTTACTTAAAAAGTCCTATTTTGAATATTCGTATAAGAAATAACATAGCATTAACATGAAGGGAAATATTTCCGAAAACGTTAACAATGAATAAAGCACTCCAGTATAAAGCTTTGTATCTGCTTATAATGCGGTGTTTGATAAATTCCTAACCTAAAAAGTCTCAATTTGAATATTCATCTATAGAAATAACATATAGCATTAACATGAAGGGAAATATTTCCGAAAACGTTCAAAAATGAACAAAACACTCCAGTATAAAGCTTTTCAACTGCTAGTATTACCTGTGGTCCACATTCCATACACTACATTAGTGCAGGAAAATAGCAGAAAAACTGCGGACTTCCACTCCATGGCTATCTCAGTGTGCCGAATGAAGAATCAGTAAAATAAATAGCGTAGAAAAGGATAAAATAACGACCACGCATTGGTTGTGACAGGTGTAATGGACTCATTTGCATAATCGATTATCTTACAAAAAGCAACATAAGTAGTATATAATGCGAATATTTCTTGATTAATTGAACGCACAATATGTGTCCTTTTGTCCTCCTTCTTTTCGCCATTATATTGTCTCTTATTCTTTTGACCATTGTATTGTCTTCATCTTTTGGCCATTGTATTGTCTTCATCTTTTCGACATTGTATTATCTTCATCGTTTGGCCATTGTATTGTCTTCATCTTTTGGCCATTGTATTGTCTTCATCTTTTGGTCATTGTATTGTCTTCATCTTTTCGCCATTGTATTATCTTCATCGTTTGGCCATTGTATTGTCTTCATCTTTTGGCCATTGTATTGTCTTCATCTTTTCGCCATTGTATTGTCTTCATCTTTTGGCCATTGTATTGTCCTTCTTCTTTTTGGCCATTGTATAGTATGTCCTTCTTTTGGCCATTGTGTTGTCATCTTCATTTGGACATTGTTTTCTCTGTCCTTATTTGCCATTTTAATGCATGTTCTTCATCTTTTGGCCATTGCATTGTCTGTTCTGCTTTTGGCCATTATATTGTCTATCCGTTTTTTCGTCATTGCATTGCCTTCTTCTCTTGGCCATTGTATTGTCTTCTTCTCATGGCCATTATATTGTCTGTCCTTCTCTTGTCCATTATATTATCTGTCTTTTGCTTGGTCTTTATATTGTCTGTCCTTCTCTTGTCCATTATATTGATTGTCTGTCCTTCTCTTGTCCATTATATTATCTGTCCTTCTCTTGTCCTTTATATTATCTGTCCTTCTCTTTGCCATTATATTGTCTGTCCCTCTCTTGTCCATTATATTGTCTGTCCCTCTCTTGTCAATTATATTGTCTGTCCTTCTCTTGTCCATTATATTGTCTGTCCTTCTCTTGTCCATTATATTGTCTGTCCATCTCTCTTGTCCGTTATATTTATTGTCTGTCCTTCTCTTGTCCATTATATTGTATGTCCTTCTCTTGTCCATTATATTGTCCGTCCTTCTCTTGTCCATTATCTTGTCTGTCCTTGTCTTGTCCATTATATTGTCTGTCCTTCTGTTGGCCATTATATTATCTCTCCTTCTCTTGTCCATTATATTGTCTGTCCTTCTCTTGTCCATTATATTGTCTGTCCTTCTCTTGGCCATTATATTGTCTGTCCCTCTCTTGTCCATTATACTATCTGTCCTTCTCTTGTCCATTATATTGTCTGTCCCTCTCTTGTCCATTATATTGTCTGTTCTTCTCTTGGCCATTATATTGTCTGGCCTTCTCTTGTCCATTATATTGTCTGTCCTTCTCTTGTCCATTATATTGCCTGTCCCTCTCTTGGCCATTATATCGTCTCTTCATCTCTTGTCCATTATATTGTCTGTCCCTCTCTTGTCCATTATATTGTCTGTCCTTCTCTT
>MJUT01042310.1:943352-953663 GCA_002080005.1 Gigantidas platifrons | reverse complement strand
TGCATGTATATTGTCAGAAGTTCTGTTGTTTTGGCAATTTGTTTATTGTTTTTATTGTTGATACATTTATAATTATCCCCCCATGTCTGAAATTTACCGTGTCAATATAAAAAAAAATCCATAATAACCACAAATAGCTATTTAATGAAAACGTAATGTCACCGATAAAAATATACCACTGGACAGCAAAGGGATGTTTGAAAGTTTCTTCTGTCAAGTCCAGGTTTTTGTTAGCAAAGGCCATCCAATTTGTTTCTATGAAGCTCTTTCTTTTGAGGGATGTTAATTACTTTTTGAGAGTCAAAAAAGTTGTTTTGTCTATTTTATAAGAGTTTTAGTCAACTGTCCGCATATTAATATTACTTTTAGTATTACCATTTGTATTTAATGGCAAGAACAATGTCATTGACTGGTCAGAAGTTTCAATGCTTAATATGAGTTTATATATTTAATAAAGGAATGGTGCAACGTGTAGTGGATTATATTGTGGAATAAATATGGTGCTTGACAATCTACGTCTAAAACAGGAAGTGGATGTGTATCATGCAGTTAGAAAAATACAGTCCAGAAGGTCACAATTTGTTAGTTCAACTGTAAGTAGTCGGTGATTAATTGAGTAATGTTTTGGATGCTCTTGTATTTATGATTTTAGTGCTGCTCAATACAATTACACATCTACATGTGAGTATTTCAGAAAAAAATCCACCGGAGGATATCCTGGGTAAAGACGTAGACTTGCTGGATTCGAAACGTCACAATACACAATAACTTCATCCCAGTCTTAACCTGGACAATCGTACATCTGGAAAATAAACCGTTATTTCCAATATTGATTAGAAATGTTACTGGCCGGAAATGTTAATTACCCATCATGCTGGCAAATTTTACTTGCCTGAAATGTTAATTACCCATCATGCTATCACGGAAACACTGTGTACTTGGTTGATGATGCTTACGGGATACTTCCGTATTTTAAACATGTCGTTACCAATATAAAGTAATATAATTAGTCAAATGCTAATCAAACCACTCATTTTGCGCCCAATGTTTTTAGAGCAATATTAATTATATGAATACTGACATTACATTTAGACACAAATTAATGTAAAAAAAACAATACTTTTATTGGAGTTCTACATTGTACATTAACAGTATTTATTGATTTCCTTTGTTTAGTTGTGGTATTCAATTGTGATATTGTGTATTTCTGTTTGGTATATTTCATGATACTTTTTAATTTCAGGAGCAATACGAGTATATGTATGAAGTTGTATCGGAGTATATAAATTCTACAGATATTTACGGAAATTTATAGGAATTCTTTGGCAATTCCATTATTGAAATCCATTTTACTAAGTTTACAATCAATTGATATGCAGTGATCTGTGAAAATGTATGTATCTTATCTTGTCAAGATGGAGAATAAATGTTTCCACGAAAATTTAGTTATTGTGAGAGTAAATGACTCAAATATAAGCTTGTCACTTATTGAAAACGGAGAATAAACTAAAGTTTTTCAGGTAATTGTTGAGTAAATGAATTAAATGTATGCCCATATTTTTCCAGCAAGATGAAAAATCACTTCTAACATTACACCAATGTAATTAAAGTATTGTTCTTTTCTAAGAAAATGTATCTTAACTGTGTAGAATATTCTGTGAGAACGGAAGATAAATTTCTATACTTGTCTATGTAAATAAGCTGTGGTCAGAGAATATATAATATTATGTTTTGTTTGTCAGAACATTGTGTGTACTAAGTTGGTTGGTGTTCACCTGTCGCTGTGTCAGTATCATCTTATCGTGACATAATATTGTGGATTTAGAGGTGGAAGCTCCTCAAGTCAGAACACATAGTATTCAGCAAAACCTTGTGTGTGAAATCAAAATTTCATACAATTGATAGTGTTTTTTCTATTCCATATGTATTGATGTTGTATTTATCGGCTCGTAAGTGTCTACTCCCTTTGAAAAGGACTAGGGTATCGCATAGACGTCACCACGGACGCATAAACCTCACCACGGACGGAAATTGAACTCGACAACCTTAGTGGATATTTCAAAAGTGCCATCAACTTGTAGAAAAATAGGTATCCATGTCATGGGTTGATTACACATAGGCTTGTTGACTTTATTAAAGTGTAATATACAAAGTTGTAAGAACGAGATACATAATTTAAACCCGCTTCTGCACAATTCTTAATTTATGGTTATTAAAGTACAGTAAATGATTGCATGTTTAAATATTTATTTGTTATAAGATATGTTTCATTGTTATTTGTTTCCTCTACAAATCATTTGTGTATTGCTATTTTAATAAATAAAGATGCTTTAAAGGCTAGATTTGGTTTTTTTAATCTTAAATGCATACGGTATCATGTTTTATGACACAGGAATGCATATTTATTTAACTGGATTATAATAATGTTTTTATACTTCAATATCTATACAGGCTATTCATTCTTACATAATTATTTTGAATTCGTATTTGTCCTGTCTAACTTATTTTTGTCTGTTCGATTATCATTCTGTGTCCTGAGTGTATATATGAGAAAAAAAAATAGACAAAAAAATTGACGAAAATAAATATAAATGTGTTTCGGCAGGTCACAATAATAGAATAGCGAATATTTTTCTATTTTATAGGTTTGGTATAATTACCAGACATCTAAAATTACATACAAATCTATTTCACCGTCTCTATGGTAATATTTATGTTACCTAAAATGGCATATAGTGTTACTAAAAGTCTATATTATGTAGACTGACCGATTAATGTTTATGATAATTGTATACAGTTGAGGTCATGAAACTCCTGATGCAAGAATATTTGATGCAGAGAATCAATTTAGAGCATTGAGAACAACATGCCACAAATTATTTACCAATGACTCAAAATTAAAGCTTCTACTGATATTGATACAATTATATATTAAGACTGGGGAACAGTAGCTTTTCAAAATGTATAAGAAACGTTTGAAGATATCAAAGAGGCCGCAAATCCAAAGACAGACAATACATGGCAAAAACAAAAAACAAAAAAAACAACAAAAAACACACACACAAAGGGACAAACAACGATCAACAAAACAAATATATATAATGTTGTCCATACAGGATGGACGATTTTGAGCTCATCATGCAATTATAAAGTTTCTTTGTTTCTTGTGCACAAATTGTGAAGAATTTCGTAAACAAATTTGCATTTGTGTATGTTATGTGTTCTGTTTACTTTGACCACTTATCTCGTAACAAATCCCATTCAATATCATGATTGATATTGATCATTATAGAGCGTGTATCGGTCGCTTTAATAATATTTTTAAATCTAAATCAATGACAGGTGACACAAGCCACTTTACTTTCAATCAGTACATCTTCGCGGTGTCCCAGTATGCAAACATTTTTTGTTCTGTCACAATCGTTTTATCAAGTGCTGTATCGCCTCACAAACTTGCCATGATGTTATTCCTCTTGTTGGTAATGTCAGGGTCTATCCATCCTAATTCCGGTCCCTCAGGTGACCTTTCTGTTTGTCATATAAATGCAAGAAGCCTTTACGCCTTCGATCACGATTTGAAATCGAATAGAACAAAATAAGATGAAATTGAATCGGTTTTATGTCTACAATTTCAATATGATATTATATGTATTAGCGAAACTTGGCTTAATTCAAACATATCCGACGAAGATGTTAAAATAAGTAACTATAAAATTTATCGGAAAGACCGTTCGGATGATTCGGGTTACGGAGGTGTAGCTATCTATGTTGCAGATCACTTGCTTTCTGAGCGTCGCGTCGAGATAGAAGTGACAGGTGTTGAATTTGTCTGTATAGAAGTGAAGAATAACGGTAAATATATCCTGGTCGGTACTTGCTACAGACCGCCGTCAAACTTGTCACATATTCGTAAGACTTTTATAGATGACTTTAAAAACGCTATAGAAAATATGAAAATGCGCAACTCTGATTTTATGATGATAACGGGTGACTTTAATGTCAGATGTTCGTCATGGTTTGACATTCATACTAGCAGTGAACTCGGGCTTAATCTTTTCAATTTAGCTAATGGTTATAATTTATCCCAGTTGATATATGAACCCGACGAGGTATACGGATAATAATGCGTATATATTAGACCTAATTTTTGTTGATTGTGACAAATATGTGAAAAATTACGGGGTTAAACCGCCGTTACTTAACCTTGATCACTGTAGCGTATTCTGTCAGTGAGTAAACCTCATGCCTTTAAACGTCGAGTATGGGATTATAAAGTGACGGACTTCAATAGCTTAGATGTTGCCCTTAGCAATGCTCCGTTTGATACCGGGTATGAAATTTTTAATGATATTGACGATATTGTTGGTTACACAAACGATTTAATTATCTCTACTTGTTCAGAATTTATACCGAACAAAATAGTGACAATAAGATCGAAGGATAAGCCTTGGATGAGTAACGAAGTTCGGCGTGCGATTCGAAATCGGGATCGTTGTTTTAAAAAAATATAAAAGAACGCACCGAGAAGAAGACAAACTTTTTCATATTGTTGCGAGGCGTGAAGTTAATAGGTTGAAAAGAGAGGCAAAACATAGATATGACAACAATATAATCAGATCTCTTTCTGATAAGAATTTAAACCCAAGGAAATTTTGGTCCCTCAGCAAGTCTGTATTGGGCTGTAGTTCCGATAGAGTTATTCCCCTTTTAAAAGACACTAACAATATTATTTCAGATGACCTAGAGAAGGCAGAAAGTTTTAATTGTTACTTTGCCGATCAAATGTGTATTAGTGATAACATTAATGAACTCCCTGCACTGCCACCACTTACTTTTTTCACTGAGGAGAGAATTCAGAGTGTAACAGCTCTTGAAAATGATGTTCTTAAATATTTACGAATGGTTAATCCCAACAAATCTAGTGGTCCTGATGGAATTTCTAATCATATTCTTAAGTTTTGTGCAGATTCATTATATAAGCCAATCACTAAGTTATTTAATTATACACTTCAATTGAGAGTATTTCCCTCCTATTGGAAAATCTTTAATATGTGTCCAGTGTTTAAAAATAAGGGTGACAAGAGTGATAAGTGTAATTACCACCCTATAGCTTTATTGTCCTGTGTGTCTAAGATACTTGAGAAGATAATATATAAATCCCTTTATGAATTTTGTGTATTTCATGATTTACTTATTTGTGAGAATTCTGGGTTTAAGAAAAATGATTCCACAATGAACCAGTTACTCGCTATTACTCACGAAATCAATAAATCTTTAGACGAGGGTAAAGATATTTGTTCTGTCTTTTTTGATGTGTCCAAAGCATTTGACAAAGTTTGGCACAAGGGTCTTATTTTTAAACTTAGGCAATTTGGTGTAAGTGGTACTCTGCTTGCTCTTCTTGAAAATTACTTGACTGGTCGGTCGCAGAGAGTAGTTTTAAATGGTCAGACTTCGTCTGGTCAATTGATATCTGCTGGAGTTCCCCAGGGATCCATATTAGGCCCACTCTTATTTATAATCTATGTCAATGATATAAAGTGTAATATCGTGAGTAACATAAAACTATTTGCTGATGATACGTCACTTATCAAAGAAATAGATGACCCTGCTAATGCTTTTAGAATATTAAATAGTGACTTGGAAACATTAAATATGTGGTCTAAGCAATGGCTTGTAACCTTCAATGCTCTCAATATATCAAAACTTAGGGAAATTTAAAGACTGCACTTTCATGATCAAAATATACACATATAAAAAAGGAGAGATGTCATTAGATAAAGCAAAAGAAAGTACCACGCTTTACCTTTAAGCTAACCATGAATGTACAGTGTCATCTCCAATATGCCTCTGCAGTCATGTTCTTGTTTTGTCTGCTGGATGAAAATGACATTAGAGTTTGACAATTATATGTTTGCTCTTTTGTCTTGTTTGTCCAGTTTTGGAGTTGTTTGTAAAAGAAATGAAACTAGTTTCAGATAAATATACAAAGCAAAATTAAGAATTAATTGTCAAAGCATTATATAATATAATAAAAGGAATTACAAAATTTAGAAGAACTTTCATTGAACTATTATTTTTTTGTCCTTTTCGTAAAAACAAAATAAACACTTTTATTCCGATTTCCCCAATGTACAAAATATACATAATTTTATTGCTTTAATGTGTTATGGTATAAAACTTGACCCATACCCAAAACATCTAAATAAACAAGAATATCGACATTCTCTTTCCAGGAAAATGTAAAATTGGTGTGGGAAAGTCTTTAGCTTCTAAGAAAAAGAAATTAGACTGACATATATTGTTACATAGAATAAAACCCAACCTTCAAAGCCAATACAGATGCGTTTATCGCATGTAATGTTTATATCAATAATGTTTGTGGAAGTATCCAAAGTGTTCATATAATTCTAGTCTTTACAATGATAGACGTCTTATCAAACAGTGTATGGTCTATGTGATTACAACAATTTTTTTTCATAGCTTTCATGACTTATGCACACTTTAATATTGATATTGGTTATATCGTTTTGTAACCAGACAGATGCCACATATGGAGCAGGAGCTGATTTCCCTTCCGGATAACATGAGTTCACCTCCGGTTTTTAGTGGGGTTCGTGTTACTCAATCTTTAGTTTTATGTGTAGTGTTTTGTAGATCATTGTTTATCCTTTAGTCTAATTTCATTTGGCCTTTACATTGTCTGTCATTCTTCGATATACGGCTTTTTAACACCCTTTTGTTATCCTCAAACTTTTCTTGTAGATAAAAAATAATAGCATATCAACATTAATTCTAATATTAGCAGAAAAATAAATATTTAAATATAGTTTATTTTTATCCCTCTTTGTATAACTATTTTTTTCATAAATATAATTGGTTTTTAATTATATCGATATATAATAATTAGTAGGAGTGGTGTTGTATCACGTAGATTAAAAACTAATAATTACAACAGGCATTTGTCCCAACAGGTCGATACTTGAGCATGACTTGTATTTAAAGGATAGGAAAAATTATCAACAAAATGGTTGAAAAATATAGATAAATTATAAATGTGTAAATAGATCTAATCATGTTAAATAAACAATATGAGAATAAACCATAACATTTGTTAGAAAACCCAATATTGTATATCAAAACACCCACATTTACTCCAGTAACATTTTATACTTATTAACTGGGTATGAGGGGAATAGTAAGTTTATTGACCCCGAGATATCAACTATTGCCCGAGGCGAAGCCAATGGCAATAGTTGGTATCAAGGGGTCAATTAACTTACTATTCCCAGAATATCTAGTTAATAAGTGTTTTATTATACCGAAAGAGAAACTGACAACGCAGGTCACACAAGACGAAGAAGAAAATAACAACAAAAACACAACACAATATGTGTTGGACACCACTATACACAAACAAATACAAATAAGACATGAGCCCTCCTACAAACAACAAATTTGTTTCTGAATAAATAATTGTAAAATAATGTATTAAAATGTTACAATAATATTTCTGGATGGTTTTCCATACGACCCTCTCAATCTAAGACATCTACAATTTTTCGAACCCAGTGAATGCAGTGAACGGCAACGACTTATAAGTTATATTTAATGTAATATGTCTAAATAAAGCATCCCTGTTATTTACAAATTAAAAGTCGTCTATGGGTGTGTGACTTCTCTTCGTTTAAATAAAAATTTTAATTCTCGTTCATAAATACAAATTTAAATTCTCGTTCATAAATAAAAATTTTAATTCTCGTTCATAAATAACAATTTAAATTCTCGTTCATAAATAAAAAATTAAATTCTCGTTCATAAATAAAAATTTTAATTCTCGTTCATCTTATCGAAAAGAAGAAATAAATACAGCGGTTATTTGTAAGACTCAAATTAATTATTATTAACAACACACAATTTATATAGGATACTTATTGTAAAATTTGCTCTGGTTAAATCATCATCTGTAAGGGACACAAATCTACCTGTCATATTCGAAACGTCTGCACACTTGTAGTGTCTCTCGAATTTTACGAAAGCAGATTAGTTCCGAATGCAATAGTAAAGCCAAGTAACCAATCCGTACACGGCATTAAAATTCCGCGAAACAATGTGACAGTGTCGGTCAAATAGTTGGAAACTATTGACCGGTGAAGTAAACTTCTCGATATAAGCCTGGAAAAATAGTAAAATTATCGAGCTGATTTTTATATAGAAAATTACAACTGAGGTATAATAAATGGTACTATTGGATATAAGAGGTAAACATTCTGGTCAGTTTTACTTTAGTCAAAAGGTTACATTTCGATAACTAATTATAGCTTATGAATTTAACCTACACCTAAAGGTTGCAATTTCGGTAACAAATATCTTGTCAGTTTTGCTTATTCATAAAAGTTGCTCGATAATTAGTTATTGGTTTTCTGCTTAGTGTTTTGTAGATCATTGCTTGTCCTCTTGTCCTTTTTCTTTTA
This sequence comes from Gigantidas platifrons, assembly GCA_002080005.1. Taxonomy (NCBI): domain Eukaryota; kingdom Metazoa; phylum Mollusca; class Bivalvia; order Mytilida; family Modiolidae; genus Gigantidas; species Gigantidas platifrons. The sequence goes on along the minus strand of MJUT01042310.1, from coordinate 945,189 downwards.
ACCATAGTTTTGTGTATGCTTCTTTGATTCACGGATTCTGATTATCATATTGTTTTCTTCAAACCTTTTTTTGGTCAGTTTTACTTAAGCCGAAAGTATGCATTTCGATGACAAGTACTAGTTAATATTATTTACACAAAAATTGTTCATTATGATAATCAATGTATCAATATGTATCAATAACTAACACTTTGTTAGTGATATTTTCACTGTAAGGCTGCATTCTGAAGTCTTATACCTTGGCATAAGAACTTATGCTGAAATGTTGCCCCTCGATAACTAACACAATTTGTCAATAGTAATTACGCCGCAAAGTTGCATTTAGAACTCAGACATAATAATGCCGAGGGTTGGAAATTAATAACACATTTATGAAACAATGGACAGAAGGTTACCAATGTCACAACATATTTTACATGTAGAACCAAGGGTTACAAAAAATCACTACACACACTAGCTATGTAGATCAAAACAACATGTTTCCCAATATAGGAGACTTTGTACTCAATATGTCAGCAGTTATTATATACCATATACAGAAAAGATTCCTGACACATGTTAATCTGGGTCACGGGTCATTGTGTGTAGTCACGTGAACAGATACGGTGTTGAAAAAACTGTTGGTACTCATAAAATATTGATAAATGCAATACAAGTTTATGTTTGTCTTCAAGAAATATGATAGAAAAAACCATGTGTGAAGTTTGATGACGAAATATCTCCGATTTCTATTCTATATATAAATTTATGAATTGAAGTTTTAGAAATACTCACAGCTAATTTTAGCCATGTATTTTTATCTTGGACAATAATGAGCGTCCTGATTGGATGACCGATTTAAAACACACTGAATCTGCATGGTTTAGCAAGGTTACTCAGGTCAATAGTTTATAAATATAGAATCTTGACAATGTAAAGGAAAGATGCTATGTTATATTTATTCATTTGTTTGATTCTGGAATATTGTTGATCATTGATTTAAACAAGAAAAAAGGGAAAAAAGGGGGTGAATTTTACAGTTAAATAAATGTTATGTTTCGACAGTTTAAAGAGAAAAATATAAATTTGTTGCGACTAAAGCTTAAATCAGCGTTAAAAATTGAACAAATATCAGTGGTTTTGTAAATGAGATTTATATACCATATACAGAAAAGATTCCTGACACATGCTAATCTGGGTCACGGGTCATTGTGAGTAGCATGTGTAGTCACGTGAACCGATACGGTGTTGAAAAAACTGTTGGTACTCATAAAATATTGATAAATGCAATACAAGTTTATGTTTGTCTTCAAGAAATATGATAGAAAAAACCATGTTTGTGAAGTTTTATGACGAAATATCTCCGATTTCTATTCTATATATAAATTTATGAATTGAAGTTTTAGAAATACTCACAGCTAATTTTAGCCATGTTTTTTTTATCTTGGACAATAATGAGCGTCCTGATTGGATGACCGATTTAAAACACACTGAATCTGCATGGTTTAGCAAGGTTACTCAGGTCAATAGTTTATAAATATAGAATCTTGACAATGTAAAGGAAAGATGCTATGTTATATTTATTCATTTGTTTGATTCTGGAATATTGTTGATCATTGATTTAAACAAGAAAAAGGGAAAAAAAAGGGGTGAATTTTACAGTTAAATAAATGTTATGTTTCGACAGTTTAAAGAGAAAAATATAAATTTGTTGCGACTAAAGCTTAAATCAGCGTTAAAAATTGAACAAATATCAGTGGTTTTGTAAATGAGATTTATTATAAATAGAAAATCTGAATTTATTATTTATTAATTTATTATTAATGGTACAATTTTATATCCCTTGGGGGGGGGGGGG
>MJUT01042310.1:914337-943313 GCA_002080005.1 Gigantidas platifrons | reverse complement strand
AAAACACAGGACCGGACTTTAAACAAAAATAATAATCCAGGATTAGTTTTTTATTAACAAAAAATCCAGGACCCCTGTGTCCATGAATTTTTTTTTAAAGTTAAATAATATGGAATAATGACATCCACACTTGCCTTTTGGACAGCACATTTCTGTGTCCACACTTGTTGAGTCTTAAGATACTTACTGGTAAAAAATAAATGAAGGTAAAACATGTATATTGATCATATTTAGTGAGGATCTAAAAATTTAGAAATAAACAATTAAACCCTGCCAATTTAATTAAATGGAACATACATATAGTATAACTAATCGAAGTTTTTGAATATCAAAATAAGACCATGAGAGACCGAAGTACGCATAAGGATTTAAACGAGTGGGTGGAACTTGTTCCGTCCACGAGTTTAATACTTAATGCGTATTCGGTCACGAGTGGTCTTATTTTGATATTCAAAATCTATGATTAGTTATACTGTTTATTATATAGACTTCCAAAATTTCTTTTATATTATTTAATTTAATTTGCATATTTCATTCCACGCGTATGAATCTACGAGCAATGATAGTGTGTAATCAATATGGCCACACATTCAAACAAGTCAAGTGTTGTCGCTTCGATGAAAAAAATTGGAAATTTAAATGAAGGACGAGTTTCTGAATTTTAGTTGAATATGGGCGGATTTGTAAAGTTGTTATGGAAAAATTCATTGCAATTGTGACTAATGTCAGTCCGATTTATCTGAGGAACCAGGCACGATGTGTTATTATTGTCCGAGTCGTGTGTATTTCATGTGCAACAGAATTCGAACTAAGGAATGAATCAATGTCCTCAAATGAAACGTTCTGAAATCTCCAAGTCAAAATCATTTTCTTCTAAAAAATTTGGAGACTACAGCTGCCGTATATGCGTCAAAATGATCAGACATTTTTTTTATTTTTTTTTTTTTATTTTAAGATTGTTCAAAGCAGACTATTTTTCATTGAAAAGGGTTGGTGAAAGGAATTAGGAAACTGACAATCTACAATGCACTTTTAACATTGCCGTTGTTTGTTTATATTTAAATCTGTTGTGTTATGCTAGTGAAATGATTCGATTTAGAATAAGCAAGTGTATGATTTTAATGTATCAATAAAATGATTCAATTAAAATAATTTATAAAAGTACTAAAACTTTTTCATTTGTTTAATTGTTTCAGTTTACAATCATGTGTGTATTCACCGTAACACAACAAGGGACGTAACCACTACACTTAAAGTTGTCTAAAAGTAGTTCTGGCGGGAAAAACTGATATTTCACATGTGATATTTCACATGTGAAATATCGGAATTTATTTCACGGATAAATCTCCATAATTCACACCTATCTATATAATAATTATTGATATTGTATGCATTTAATATACCTCACAGACAATATAACCAACCATAACAATATGAATTACTTCCCTATCAAACCTCAAAACACAGAAATACTAAAGAAAAAAGCGAAGCCGGTGACAATGCAGGTCATAGATTGAGATAATCATTAACATGAGGTGGGGGATAATAATGTTAATTCAATCCAACTCATTCCTCTTGATATCGAGATTCACAGCAACCATACAAATATAAACACAGAAATGGCGACAGTGCCAAATAAAATCACCATATTTAATGTTCAATCGGAAAGATGCGATCAACATAGTGACCCCATTAAAATGACTTAGTGACAGGACATTGGAGCGTGAAAATAGAGGACCCGGCGAGCTGTTTTCTTTTTTCTTAAGAAGCCCTTGGATTTATTTGATTTTGATTTTTGGTGTTTAACGCCACTTTCAGCAATATTTCAGCTATGAGAAGCCCTCGGATGTAGTCTTCTAAATACGAATAAGGAACAATACATCAAAAAGAGAAGCATATTTGGTACTCGCCCCGGCAAGCATATGATTCGAAACAATAACAGACATTTCTCATCTAAATAATGTTTAAAGGTGATATTTGGATACAGAAATATCATAACTATCCACCCAAACTTAAAGAAAAACACAAAAATGATGAATACAAATTCATACGAAGCGACAGAATAATGTATTAATATCCGATACAAATGTCATAGCTGAAATACTAATAATACTATTCTACTCAGGCATATGTGACCTCAGCCGAATTTGGCTATCCTGTTTAGACCCTTTAGTTTTATTGCTCTCAAAACTTTAAATTATTTGACTGTCTAATCTTTCAGTTTTAAGCGTACCTGATGAAGGTTATTCCAGAAACGCGTTGTGCGCACTAAATTTGATATCTACGTTTTCATTACTCATTTATTTGCAGGTAGTTAACATCAATGACTAAATAATAGATTGGGGGATTTTCCCTTGGCAACAACAATAGAGCGTCATAGAATTGACCCACTCGTGCACGTTTTTGTGACGTACTAGAATAATTTCAGGCTAAAGCAATGAAAGGCTTGTCGACTGTTAAATCTCCGTAGACTTGTTGACATGACGTACCATACAATGCTGAGCCACAAAATAATTAATTTGTAAGCGAATGTAGTAATTTCCCACAAATCCAATTTTCTCGTTCTCGCTGGGGGCTGACTCAGAGTAAAAAGAGCTTGAAAATACCAAAGGGGTAATCAGAATCCGTAAATCGAAGGAATCTGAGTAAAATTTGGTTAAGGGAATGTTTTTAGTTTTTTTGTAGGCGCATTGTATTGTTTTGTCTCAAACCAAACTTTCTATAGTAACAATAACTCTATATTTGAGCCACATGAGTCGTGCACTGTTAATGTTATATACTAACAGCGATGTTTCAGTTTGTTTTATTTTCTGATTTAGCCAGTGATATGATACGATTTAAGATTATCGTCAATACATATAGAACTGGTGTTATCATTAACGAGTAAACGATACAAATCTCAAATGGTCTCTTGTGTCAACATAAATGGAATGACAAATAATCGTTCAGCATTAATCACATGGAATTAATTAGAAATCCTCGCTACAAACAGCTAGAATGCACGAAACGGAACTGATAGCGACGGCGTTACAAACAAGAGTAACAATTAACACGACTTTAATCTGTGTTTAACAGGAATGTTCATTGTACATGATTATTTGTAAAAGCATTTCGATAATTAAATGAACTAAAGCGAAAGGTGAACCTGCAAAGGGATTTGACAATTACAAGTATTGAATAGCTATTATTGATAAGTTAAACACAACATCACCCGATAGATTGTAATATTAATTTCGTACGTACGTCCTAGGGAATATAATTACATAGGATATAACGATATCGCTATTTGTATGGTTAAAGTAAATAAAATTAGGAGAACATCGAAGGTGCAATCAAAAATGGACAATCCAGAGAAATCGGAAAAAAAAATGCACACAAGACGACAACCAACAAAACAAAAACACAACATCATATGTGCTGGACACTATACGCAAAAAAAAACCCAAATACAGCCTCACATCATAAAAAGTTTGACGATACCAAAGTGGCTATTAAAACCCGTAAATCGAAGGACAGACAATAGCATGGCCAAAATTAAAAAGGACAAACTGACCAGAAATGATCTACAAAAGCCTACACAGAGACCTAAAGATCGAACAATACGAATCCTACAAAAAGCTTAGGGTGAACTTGTGTGCTCCGGAAGGGTGAGCAGTTCCTGTTCCACTAATGGAACTCGTCGAATTATCATAAAACCACATCAACATCATTTGATATGGAATTTGTGGGTTAGGGCTATGGCGTTTAATGCCACTTTCAACAACATTTCAGTTATATCGTGGCGGTCAGTGATGGAGGAAACGGAGAAAACAATCGACCTGCCGCAAGTCACTGCCAAACTCTATCACAGTGTCGAGTACACCTCGCCATGAACGGGATTAAAACTTACAACTTTAGCGATGATATGTACTGATTGCAAAGGTAGTTGTAAATCCAACGACCATACGATGACGACCACGACGGTCCCTAGAAATTGTGTATAACACTTATACGTAAATACATGTATATAACATTAGTAAAACATGAACCCCGTACAAAAACAAATGGGAATTAAGACGAACTGAACGCGGAAATCGTGACGGAAAGTAAAAGCATGGAACTATAACCATGCAGATGTATATTTGTACGACATGAACAACACGAAACATCACTAAATACTGGATGTAAACACATGTACCTTGGACGTTTAATACCTAGTATTTGTTTCAATTTCATCCCTCATTCAACATCCATTTTATAATATATTTCCTTATCTAGATATTTACTGTTTGGGTAAACCAACTACAAGATTATAATAATTTTAAATGACCACAATAACAGAAATAAAAGATATTAATGGTGTTAAATGTCTATTTGAAATATGTCGATGTTATTTCCCTAAAAACAAAACATATAAACGCGTTGTTTTTCAAGAAAAAAAAAGTTGTTGTCACTGAACAAGACTACATTGAGTTTACATCTACATCATATATCTATGTCAGTACACGACTGGCACCAACAGGTTCGTTTCATAATAAACGTATTTCCTGATTGTGACACTTGAATTGTACATGTAATGACAAACATGATGACTATTGTTGTTCCAATTCAAATAGTACTATCCCTGTCTTCCGGTATGTTGGGTTCACGTATCTCTGTAAATATACTCACTTCACCTATTTTTATGACCGTAATTATAATTTCCTTTTTTTTCACAATTACAGTAGATCTGTGTTCAAATGAATTTAGAAATATAAACAAGAACATTTGGGAAATAATTTTCATTTATTCAATGACTTTTAGCTAAGTTTCGTTGGTTCCATGAACCGGAATTGTACGTCACCTATTTTTACGAACTAGATAATTATCATTGTTTGTACGGATATCTGCAACATAATCGTCACATGAGTTCATTCACCAGAATGAGTAGAGTGACAGAACAGCAAATATTTTTTCATGAACACATGACGTGCTAGCATCTAGGCCATTGACCTTGTCATTAGAAAGGTCATAAGAAAAACGTAATAAAAATGGCGGAAGACAATATATTCTTAGTTTTCTTACTAGTTTGAAGTGCATCTTGTCCAGTTACTCCACGCACCATAGAAGACGTCCAACTGAAGATAATGGGTACTGTGGATGTGTAAGCGGTAAAGAAATCTACCGGTAATTTGCATTGTAAACAATTCTTAAAAATAGGTCTTATCAAGACTTTCGAAGCAGGTCACGATATTTGTCGAATACATCACGTGCTTACGATGCGACATATGTAAACTCAAGCCATCTTTCAAGAATGTTTTTATGATCATCATAAATTGATTAATCTGAATTCGTACGCAAGGATACGAATGTAAATGAATACTAGAGAGTATCTAATTTTACACTTGGGCACAAATTAAAGTAAATGAATATTGCTTTTATTACTGTTCTTTATTTCAAAGTCACAGTAGGGTCTTCAATAAAGAACAACTTATTCCCTATAATGTCCTTATCTCAACGTGTTGTAGACATGTTCTCGATGTAACTGTTGGAATCTTACCTCCTTTAGCCAGATGTGTTCTTTACACTGAAATAATGATGGTTTGTCAGGCACGGAACAGAAGATGATTACTCTTTCGAAACACTTGGTTTCATTCACGGGTTTTTGTTGAAAGTTGATGTTGTTCAATTATATTTGATTTTAGTTTTCATTTATGTTGTATAACTGTTTGGATTGCAACTTGCATTCTTCCCTTTAAATGTTTTTTTTTACATTTGTCTTAAGTTAAAACTATATCATGTAAAGCGTGTTTTTAGGAAAATTTACATTTGGATGTCAAAAATATCATTAACATTATACAAGTGGAATAATTGTTATATTCATTTATTACAAATTAAATATACATTTTTGTTATTATGCATATATATCACAGAATTGTAGAGTCTTGATGGCATGCTTCTAATGACAGAGAATTCCGATATGAAAGACTGATATCTGAGAATACAATTTTAGGTAGAGGTCGGGTTTCCATTGGGTCACTCGTACGTTCTGATTGAAAGGAATGTTTTCCCGTTGCACATCTCAAAGCTTTTCTGGCCCATCGCAGACATATCACAAGGTGTCTCTTCTTTAGTAGAATATAAACCCATGGATCGAGTATTTGATTAAATGATGCCAAACGAACAACTAAAATGTCTAATTCATCACTATGTTTAATTGTATCTGATGCACAAAGTAATACAACAACCTGCAATAAACAAACATTACACTATTATTATATAATTATCTCTGTCTCTGATGCAATAACAATGAAATGCATTATTACCATACCATTAGTTGATCGTTTATGATACAACTACATTTTGTACATGTATCATAAACGATCAACTAATGGTATGGTATTGATGCATTTCATTGTTAACTACATTTTGTACATAAACAAAACAACAATAATATATCGTATTTGATATAACAACCTGATAACATCATTGTGGTAATATTACATTTTGTATTTGATCATCTCTGATACAACTTGCCTGGACTAGTTTGTGTATTTACAAGTGTAAAGGCCTATTTACACGATCTGTTCTCTCCATAGCTGTCTTTCCATAGCTGATAACATATGCTTCATTAGTCTGTTTAGACGGTAGGTCATTTCACGTTTGAGCTAATTAATATTTCCCTCCAAATTTTGTTTTTATATAGTATAACCTTATTGAACTTTTTCATGATTGGTTTATTTGCTCTGTCTTGACAGTGAGAATAGGGAAAGTTCTAAACGCTCTGTCTTCAGTCTGACTTCATATCTGTCATATGTTTTCCCAATTCACACGGTGTGTTTTAACAGCCAAGGAAAATCAGCCATGGAAAAACAGATCGTATAAATAGGCCTTAAGAAATGCTTAAAGATACCAAAGGGTAATCAGAAGACGTAAACCAACGGACAGACAATACAATGGCCAAAGGAAAAATGACAAACAATGATAAGCGTAACTCAGTCATGGCAAAAAGGACTTAGTCCTTCCTGATATAACAAACTGAAAACAATATTGTCCCATTTAACCTGAACGTCTCTGCTACAACGGCATGACAAACGATGACATATTTTTTGTTACATATACAAGACAACAACATAAAAACAACATTGCTGTATGATCATTTCATCAAATGTCATAACACAATCTGTAAATGCTGATAATTAGAAACAACTTCCGTGTATTATATGCAAACAAACACGTGTATTTCGATACTTAATGCCCTCACATAATTGTGTAAATGGCGAAAGCTGGAAAATTGGCTGTTAATTTAATGAATTTTATATGGAAATGCCAAGGGAATAATCATACACCGTAAATTGAATAAGGATAGACAATGCAGTGGCTAAAAGAAAAAGGTCCATATAATTACCCAAAGGTACCCAAAGCTACCCAAAGGGACCTAAAATGTATCCAAAGGGACCCCAAATGTACGCAAAGGGACCATAAAATATACTTTGTCATTAGAATAAGAATGTGTAATTAATTTGTGTATTTGACATTAAATGTACTCTTTTCAAATGTGTATTTAATGCCCTGAATCTTGACCTTCTAAAATGGAAACATATTACTACTGAAAAAAATATAGTGACATTTATATGAAATTGTATCTGTTATATTAGTAAATAAGTTTAATGTTTGATCATTTATTTAAAGACAACAGTTACTGCGTGACAGCGCTTGGTATACGAAAGCTCGGCTTGGACTACAAAACATGAGCGGAACTACGAAAAAGCCAATCATCGCCAATCATTGGTATTCATTACGGTAATAAATATGATCAAATATTGATTAATGTGTCGGTCAAAACCAAACCGTTGTTTATAACTTATTTAATTGTAAAAAAAAAAAAAAAACTGAACTGCAATACAGACGTTGAGTGGAAATTCAATGTTTCTAAGAAGCCCTTCATCTAAGAAAGTAACGGAAATAAGGCGACAAAAAATGACCGCTTGTATTTTGACAAACATAAAGTATGACTAAATTATATAATTTACAGGGTTTATTTGACATTTAAATTGTTATTTTGAATACCTATATGGTCCCTTTGGGTAGCTATAGGGTCCCTTTGGGTACCTTTGGGTCTCTTTGGGTAATTATATGGACCCAAAGAAAAAGAACAAAAATATAAGGATTGCCAATACACTACACATAAAATGTAGGATTGAGCAACAATAACCCCACACATACAGGGGGTGGGGAACTCAGGTGCTCTGGAATGATAAAATAATAGAAAGTACGAGAATGCTCTCCATATGGTTATAATGCATAGCTTAGTACAGATAAAAACATATAATATTATTTTGAAGGTTCTATTTTATTGGTTTCTCTTAGACGTTCTAACAGACTTGATGAAAAAGAGAGAAAATGGCATTTGACAATTGCAGCAATTACCTGCACATAAAGGTATCATGCTACATATATAACAAAATTCATTTCTGGTATTCCCTGCTGATACATATCATAAAACCACAGAAATATGTCAAAGATTGTTACTTGTTAGGATTATGGTAAATATTTGGGGATACTACTAACAACGGGAAATGCATATCACTCACCTAACTGGATTTTTTTCATTACACTAAAATTAGCAATAGCAGAAACGAGATCATAACACCAGCTTAAGGACAATACATGCTCACTCAGTTTAATGACCAAGCAGAAATAAAAACTTAGATAGCACTTTTAGTGAGAACGATGTGTTTCTGGAATAACCTTCATCAGGTACGCCCAATACCAACATATTTGAAAACTAAGCAATTTAAAACTCTTTGGGAGCAAGAAAGCCAAAGGGTCTATACAGCCAAAACGGTTAAAGGCACATATGCCTGGGGNGGGGGGGGGAGTATCCAGGCTAGGTTTGTATCCAAGACATCAAAACGTTTCCAATGTCGTGTTAGCTCGATATTTCTAACGTTAAAAATATATTACTATGAACTCAATTTAGTAATGAACAAGCATTCATATCAATATTGTACAACAATACTTTTGTTATCTGATAGTAGTATAGATTTCACCCATGCAATTCTATATAACTAACATAACAGCTGGTAAACGCCTTTCCTATAAGTAGTTATATATATATATCGTATTTAACGATTAATTTTATTATCAAAACCTACCATCTATAACGAAAACAACACTAATTTGTGCCATTTGTCTTGAAGAATACTTCAGTGTACTAGTACTTATTTTGGATTAAAACATAATCAGATAACAGTATAATATTTCCAGTTTTCTTTATAAAACAAAACAAGAGCTGTTCAACACAAGAGATATCGATAACGCTGATTTTAATCATTACGTAAATTTCCTAATTATAGCTATGCCGCCTTATTTTACCTCCTTTCTACACAAAAGGATTGAATTCGAATCTAGATATATGCTATTAAGAATATATTAAAACGAGGCTTTTGACCATTGGTATACAGGAGCCTCATCCAAGTTGTGCAATGCATTGGTTTTTTTTATGTTCCTTTCAGTATATCAACTGAATTTATGCCATGTCAAAATGATGTCGTTCCTCTGGGAAAGCGATTGTACTATAATTGAATATACCCTATATTTACATTCAGTGTCTAAGGTTAAAGAGTGAATAATTTCCACCCATGACAGGGTGTACTCGATACAGCAACATTGTGATATATTGATGGTGTCGAAATTGTATTCCTGTATTCTTTGATTGTCTAGTATTTAACATTTATAGTATATAAACGTTAGAGAAAACCGAATGGCCATTCCAAAGTGAACAATCCAGAAACAGACAGTACTGATAACAAGACAGAGAACGAAGACAAGTAAACCAACAAACTCAACACGGAAATCTTCAAAAATAAGATGCATGGGTCTTGCGCAGAGCCGGATTATACTATAGGATAGTATAGGCTACACTCTATGGCCCCTCAAGCTTGGGGCCTTAGGCTTGAGAGGCCCTGCTAAAATATTTTCAAATATAATTTTCTTTTGAAAAATGAGCATAATATTTTAATATTTTGCATTGCTGATTAGAGGTGGCTCCATCTGAGTGGGAGGGGGAGGGGGGTCCCAAAATATAACCGGCCCTGGTCAGTCGTATGATTGGAATGAGCTACATTTGTTACTGAAATACACACGTACTTACCATTAATGGCGCCCAACAGATTATAAAGATAATCACAACTCCTATAAGAAATATCATCATCTGCATCTCTCTGTCAACACGACATAATTCATCTTTATTACAGAATATTCCTTTTGAAGTATCACGCATTTGTATTAAAGTCGCAATCACAGCGACATTTGACACTGTTATTAATGATATAATTAATACTCCTGTTAATGAATACAAATATGAAAATCCTCTCCCACCTGATGATCCATCTCTGAAGTCAAAGAAACACCACGTTCCAGGAAAATGTTTTACATTTTTTCCGACGCCTAAAATTGGAAGACTAGAAACAGCAATTGAAAATATGAACATACTTATTAATATATACAAAGCTTTTCTCTTTGTTACAAATCCTGTATAGAAATATGGGTGTAAAAGTGCAATGTAACGGTCTAATGCCATGATGGCTACAGTAAACATGGTCGCTAATCCAAAAAATATCAACATAAAAGAAAAATAATGACACAAGCCGATACCTCCATACCAGTGTGGGAAATGTGCATATTGCATGAATGTTACAGGCGATGTCATTACGGTGCCACAAAGGTCAACTACAGATAAAAGTCCAACCAGTTTATAAAATATTGTTCTACTATTCTCCTTTGTGGATTTGATTAAAACAATAAGAGCTGTTAAATTCCCAACAACACCAGCGGTAAACATGAGAGCGGGTACGAGCGGAGATAAAGAGGATGTCGTTGTTTCGTTCACTAACACCGTCGTGTTATTAAAGCCTATGGTAGACGGCGAAGAATTAGTCTCTCCCATCGTTTAATGTCTTCAGACGTCAATGGTATTCCACATTTAATATTTGATAAAATAATTATTTGTATTCATTCGTGTTCCATACTATTTCTGCCAACTTTAATAAGTCGTTGTGTTGTTCTTTCAAGTTTAAAAATAGATTTCTAAGGATAATGACTTCTTTCTCTTTACAAAATACTAAAATTAAATCAGGTCCAAGTGTTTTATTTCCTTAAATTATATCGCATTCAGTAACTCCCTTTGAACTATTACACTCCGACTCCGAATGCCAGATTATCACCCTCTAAACTGAGACGACCTGATACTAATACAATATCTATTTACTGATTGTTCTGGTGAAATAATACCGTAATAAACTTGTCATAATTAATTGACAAAAAAGTAAAAATCGATAACTGATTACAGAGCAGTACAAGTCAGGATGTTCGACACGCTCCATGTTCTGAAACAGACAAGAATGAAGAATGTTTTAATTATTAAGTCAACAGAGACACTCACGCAAATATTAAATGGCTCATATAATAATGAAGAGGTAAATTAGCTTATTTAATGTACTATATTAATATAATATTTCTAATAATTCACATACACTGTGGTACACTGTTCATAATATACTTGTACAGTATCCCATTACTGAAAAACTGGTCATACTTGTATAACTTTGTTTATTCTAATTTGATTTCAACCATAAATTTAACATCATAACATCATTTATTATATAGCAGCATATTCTTTAATAACATAAAATATTTTTAGGGTTCAAAATCAAAATCTTACAATAGAACAGTAAACGTTGTAGGAATCTTTGAAGATGCCAAAGGGGTAACCAGAAAGCGTCAAAGAAGAACATACAACACAATGGCCAAAAGAACTAGAGGCTCACTGGCCTGAGCCTGTGTCGCTCACCTTTCATTCTGCTTTGAGGAAACTTAATACATAACATTCTGTATGTGTTTCTCACCAAGAGCCGATTCATTTGGCTAAGCAGTTACAGAAAAGAAGATTTTTAGAAATCGACCAATCAGAAACAAGAATGGCCTGTGGCGACTATGTTTATTAACAGATTGGAACTAAATAGGCAATCTGTATAGATGACCTTCCAAGGATTCTTCCTACCAAGTTGCGGTTCATTTGGCCAAGCGGTTCCAGAGGAGAAGATTTAAAAAAATCGGCCAATCAGAAACAAGAATTGCTTCTGGCGGCCATGTTTGTCAATGGATCGGGAAAAAATGAGTAATGTGTAGAGATAGCCTTCCATAGATGTTTCCTACCAAGTTTCACTTCATTTGGCTGAGGGGTTTCAGAGGAGAAGATTAAAATGTGAAAAGTTAATGGACGACAGACGACGAACGACGGACGCCAAGTGATGGCAAAAGCTCACCTTGCTAAAAAGGACAAAATGAGAAACAATTATAATACAAGTGTATAACAGTGATACAACAAAATATTAAATGCAGAAAAATATCATAAATAGGAATACGACACGAATTATGTAAACAAGGAGTTTTATAGATTTGTTTTTTATCTCCTACTGTCAAGACCACTAGTCTTAACGCCACTTTAAAACAATATCTTAGTTGTATCTTAACGGTTAATTTAATTGGTGGAGGAAAGTGGGTTACCCTGAGAAAAACTGCGGCAGGTCTCTTAACGTTATATCGAGTACACCTACCCATGGACGTCAATCGAGGTCACAACTTATATGGTGATACATATGTTGATCCTTTAGATGGTGAATACATTTAACGATCACGACCACGACGGCCTTTTCACTCTCAGGAATTTTCAAATCGAATCATCAATTTTGTTTTAATATAATAAATGAAAAGCAATGTTAAGGAACTAAATGGCCGAGATTTGGCCCTGTCGTTTATTTTCTTTTGATACAAACACTATATAGAAAGAAATAAAAATGTATATAATAGGAAATAAAATAACACTCAAAGGGAAAATAATATTAAATCAAGAACTTTCATTATGAAATATTTACAATCTTAGTATGAAATCAAATTATTCCAGTTGATATAAAATATATTTTCAATTACCTCTTTTGCTTGATACGTGAAAACATGTATTCATAGGAGTGAATCATGAGTGTATGTTAGTTTGATGGTATACTTTCGTCATACACGTGACAACATCATTACCTCATTGTATCATGATATAGCGGAATAAATAATACGTACAGCTTTACTGATATTAAAAAAACTTCCTTATTCAAGTAGCTTGTTTTGTAACTCATTTTCTGCTCAAACACAGCTTAGTTGCCTTCATACACCACATATATACTAAATATCCGTTTCGTATTATATTTATAGATTCACATTAGTTAAAAAACGAGAACTAAATTGATGTATGCTTAATATTATTTTGTGCAATGTCATATAATACTGTATCCGTTTTATTAGTTCAATTATGAGTTAAAGTCTAGTAGTTAAATTTAAAAATAAATTGAAATCTTACGCATGCTTTATTTTTTTTTTCTATATTAAGAATTTATGTGTGATATAAAAAGGATCTTAAATGCATTTGATTCGCATATCAATAACTAATATAGCCTCAATAATTATGCCGAAAGATTATAAATCCAAAAGGCTTACAAACTATGAGAGAACAATAATGAAACAAACAAAGAACAAAAACAAGTTAAACATTATATTCATGATGATATCTCATATAATCTTTCAGTAATATTAAATTGTCCAATTATATGCAGGACAGTTAAATGTATTGACCAAACCTTAGTCTTAAAAACAATTACATTTTTTTTTAAGAATATGTAAATTTCAATAACAATTACATGTATATCTAATAAACCATGTCTGCACGTGCCCCAATCTCCGACTACTGGGAAAGTTATACCCTCGGAGACTAATGGTCCACCAACAGAGGTATCGTCAGAACCAACCATTCCATGAGAACTTAGCAACTTACAGGTCGACTTTGGAATTTTACATTCGTCTAATATAGTGTATACATCAGCGTTAAAACACATGCATAAGAATTGTCTTGTTTTAATTCCAATTTATCAACCTACTGGGATTAAAACAATAATTACAACAAATAAAAACAAACAAAAGCACAAATCAAAAACTATGGCCACATCATTGTCATTAACGATAACCAGATAGATGAATTACGCACGTATTAAAATCTTATCTTGATAAAACGACACAGCTCATTAAATTAAGATATTCCTTTTAAAACGATTTTTAGAGCCATCTGACATTAACATTAAATGACTATCTCCAATATAATTCTGTAATCGAAGACTAATGCGTCAAAATTATTCCATAAAAACAAAGTCATCAATATCATTAACAAAACATGTAAAGATAAGATTTATCTTATACTCCTACGAATGGTGACAGCATTCACTGTTGTAAACAGAGATAAACATGACTTGGCTTAAACTCCACATTTCATCTGCGAAATTAAACAGTGTTTTGCAAAGAAAATGTATTTAATATTGCGTGTTTGTATTAGAGAACATATAACAAACAGTGGTTTCATATTGAAATTGATTGTAATCGTAATTTTGCCTGTCAATATTTTAACCATTATAGATGAAAACTACATGTAAAATGTTAATTATGTAAAAAAAATCAATAACGTAACTTTATATTTGATACATAAATTTGTTATTATTTATGAATATACTAAAAGTGTAAGTCGCACTGATGCGTTACATATCCCCTCCGATTTGGTTGAGCGTTTTACCTTGGGGTATAGCTTCTTTGGCTCAACGAGTTGATATTTCCCATGATCCTACCCAAATAAATGAAAGCATTCAAATGTGGATTTTATTTTAAATTAATTAGATATAAGTTCATCATATGATAGCCTCACTTTCCGGGGAAAAGTCCAACGAGAATAAAAAATACAAATAGAGAGATTTTGACCAAAAAAATATCAAAGGCATTTACTTTGTCTGTCAATCAAAGATTGAATATATTTGAAAGCATTGTGTTTTTGAATTCCGGTAAGTTATTAAAACTTTCTTTCAAGTATTAGAATTGCCAATAAGGCTAAAGAATTGAGAGACAAAACACTAGTCAGAAAAATAAACATTGAGCAAAAACACGAACACTGTTGAACACCAGGGATGTACTGATGTGCTCCGGAAGGTTTGAAGAAGTTCCTTCTCCACTTGTGGCATCCGTTGTTTACTTTTATTTAAATTCCGGGGATGAATAATGGAAGAAAGGGAGGCTGTGTTTGTGGTTGCGATAAAGGAATATATCCGTGATCATCCGTGACACAGATATTCCGAAACGGTCATCAAAGCCATGATGGTGACTGCCAATTTTGAAGTGAATACGTCAATTTAGCAACCAGGAACCCTTGGCTCAGTAGCTCTTCGTTAATAGCAAGTCTCTACCAAGGAAATCATGATAGAAACCAGAAGCTCAGGAATATCGGATGAATTATTTCAAAGAAATTAAAATATCGATATAATAAATATCAATTTGTTCAAAAAGCTGGAAAACACATGAGTTTGTTTACTTACCAGATCGTCTGTTTTCTCATTATTTCCTTTGGCTGGTATACGAAAGCCACTACTTTTATAAATAATCCATCATCAAATGTTTAACAGCAATCATATCAATCTTATGACAAATAAACCGACTCTATTACAGATTTCAATTAAAAACAACTGCTGCAACTGTAAACATAAAAGAATTATAATACATTGAAAATATTCATTATCTTCACAAAATAATCTGAAGATTTCCTATTAAAGACATAGGTTCTTCTATACTTCAATAACAGTACATATTACACAGGTTTTTCTAGAACAACTTATCATGTCAACTTGACAGATCCTCTGATCTAACAAATTGTAAATATCTAAAGTAAAAACACCAAATATTTCAAATAAATGTATGTCCATCAGATAAGTACTCCCTGAAATTAAATATAATGAGATAATATACAAGTATGTAATGATTTAGTATGTTTATATCTTGATGTCTTGTTGAATGTGTATATTATCTTTAAACATCGTCGATGTTTAGCATATATGATGTATGTATACTGTTATTATGTATACTGTTATTAATGTCCTGAGTCAAATGTTGATAAGGATTATATCGTAACCCAGTCTTTCTTCGAACAAATATCCATTAAATGTATACGATAAACTATAAGTGATAACTCGGTGATGGATGTAATACGTTTGCACACTATCCCATGTAACTAACTGTATGTTGAATATAATGTTCTAAAGATATCATACCGTCGGAATAGCCCAAAACTACAATAGAACTATCATAAATGCACGGGTATATGTGTGTACATGGTCGCTTACAGGGCCGACCTTAAGCCAACTGAACCAATTGCTCCCGATTGGATCCCACGCTTAAGGGACACCGAGCTGGAGTTTTCTACTCCCAGCTGTTCAAGTACACATAACAACACCTGCAGGTGAACAGAGAACATCATTGGGCCCCATACATCCGAAGGCCAGCCATGGCCGTTCACTCCCCCGCCTTGTTAAAGGAACTTCAATAACGAGTGGAGGGGTAAGACAACATAGTTTTATGGACCAAAACCTCCTATATTAGTGAAATGGTGCTGTCATGTCAGTGTTTTTCTCATGTGAGTTAAATGCCAAACCTTGTATATAACTGGATGAGCAGGCTGTTCTAAAGGACGCCGTGATGTAATGATAATAATAATAGCTTGTATGGTAAAAACCAATTTTAATCGCAATGCTAGATGTCCTTATCGATTATCGACGTATGTTGAACAAGCTTTTGGTTGAATAGATAAGAATACGATTTTCATAGGAATCAGCTTTATACGATTTGAATAAATATATGTATCATGTGACAATTTATCATCATCCCTCCTCCAGACACTCTACTAGTGACGGATCCACTTTCTGAAAAGGGAGTCTCTACATTTTTGGTTTGCTAAAAAATCCCAATAAATGTCAATGCCTATGGACGAGATAATCATATGTTAATTTTAAAGATAAGCAAGTAAATACATATACACCATTTTTTTTCTGTGCTAACAGATTTTACTCTGTTTTTTCTTTTTATATAAATGATTTAAAGTTAACACCTCGGTGTAATATTTTTGTAAGACACAAATTATAAAATGATACAAGAGAACATGCTTTACAATACTGTTGCACATTTTAAAGGGGCATGTACTCAAAGCAGAACCGTTTCATATACGTTCAATCAACTTTCTCGCTAGAAAATCATAGTTTTAGTAATTGTACAAGTACCGGTTCTCCTGTGAATGTATACATATATTATTGGTTTGCATAAAAAACCAGAAGAACCATTTTAATGCTATATAAAGCAAATTTGATTACAAGGATTTCAAATTAAAATAAAATGTGCCATATACCAGTGTTATGTTTTGTGTTGTTGTTTAGTGTTGTATTCTACCCGGACCGTCCTGGTGCTATAGTAGGGTTGTATTATACTTGGATTATTCTTTATGTTGTAGTGCTGTGTGAGGTATTCGGTGACCTTGTCCGATTATTGGGTATCCTGTTAAGGACCTTTGGTTTTCTTGCTCTCAAACTCTTAAAAATTATTAGGCTTGCCAAGCTGTTGGCTTTGAGAGTTCCAGAAACGCGTTGTGCGCAATTAATTTGATATTTATGTCTTATTAAAGCAATTCTTAGTCTATAATAAAACCTAATTATATGACATGAGATGTTTAAGACTGAAACAATATATGATCGTAAATGACGATTTTTTTTAAAGTTTTTTTTGTGCATGATATCGATATTAGATTTTCTTATGTAACTTCCGATTTGTGATATACACGTATATTAAAATTGTTTATCTTTATTAAAAATTGTACTTACATCATATGTGTACTATAGACATGGTTTATTCTGTATGAAATGGAGGACGTTTTGTGTCAGCGAAAAATTAAAAATAATCCCGGAATTGAACTCTTAAAAATTTATTTAACATGATTTTATATATCTATAAATAGAAAATATTTAAGTAGATAAATGATTGTACACAAGAGATAACAGAGGACGTAACAGGAAACGATGAGACGGAACACTTACGGGCATCATAATTATTGTTGTAAAAACTAAATCCATATTTAACTGTACAGGAACAGTTCTATGATTGCTGTTCTTTATTGTACATTTATTTATGAGGTAGGGTATTGGTATCCATGATAATTACTTTTAACACATTTTTTCACCTATATTCATGGTGGAGTTGTTACTCATTAATATAACAGTATGTGGTCTTTTTGATTGGAGGCGAATCTATGAAGGTTTTTTTCATTGTTTATTTATATCTCTATTGCCCTTGAAGATCCGATTAAGAGCGGTGAGGATCCCATAAATCGAGTTAACTTAGTCACATTTTCGTGCCTTACACAAATCAACTCAATGCTACATGTGGTCGTGTTTGTCTTCAATCATTTGATGTTAGAGGGGTGATTGTTCGTTTTATTTATATTGGTGGAATTGCCGACCATCATTGTTTAAACTTTCTTTTCATAATCATTTATATTGTTTCAGACTGATTTTATACCTCAATAAAAATATTTTTATTTTTGCATTATAGATACATATTGTATCTTAATCTTTTCAAATGTTAATGCTGTGTTTATTGTTGCAGTAATTGATTGACCAATATCCGCTAGCTCATTTTGGGACACTCCGTTATCGATTGATGACGTCAAAGCTATACAATGATCTAAGTTTATAGATTATTTTTATACATTGGGACTTGCGTGACTGGTTTTCTGTAGCGACGAATATTGAGGTGGTATTTTAAAAGCGATGTAATTGCACATCCAACAATCGATTGGTTGATTGGTAAACTCTTTGAAAGTGACCGTCTTGGCCGCGACCGTATGGTAATTTGATTGACATTTGCATACGCAATCAGTACATACCACCCTAACCGCGTCGGTTAGCGTCTTCGCTTCGAGTGTTATAGATCATGGGTTCAAACCAAGGACAATAAATTGGCAGTTGTTGCTTCTCATATATGCACGCAGCATTAAAGAGAAAGAGCAAAGACTGGTTGGTTTGGAATCAGGATAATGTATACGGGTGAGGCGAAAATGTGTCTACCCGTTGACTGGTGCATCAGTGAGCTAACATTACAACAATCCAACAAAGTGTGTTGGTCTAATACAAAGGGATATCATTATCATCTTTTACAATGCTACTTGTTCATGCCATGATATGACTGAAATATCTCATTTCACTAACTCAATCATATCACCCCTAAATAAGCATTAGAGAATACCAAAGGGGCAATCACAAATGGGCAATCCAATAAAACTGGCAACATAGGATACACAGGATGAAGAAAAGCAAAACGTCCATAGTGAGATCTATTTGAAACAACTTGTGTCGAATAGGGAATTTTCTCCTGTTTTCTACATCAATAAAACTGCTCACTACAATATCACGGAAATGTTGTTAAAACATGTGTTTTTGATATTAATAGCGAGAGTTTACACCATAAGCATAAGTCTTGTAATGGATAGATTACGAAATGCAGTTGCATCGACATTGGTATATATAAACACATATCTCAATATGAGCCATACAATTATATAGAAATACAAATAACGTTAAATCTAACACAACAATGGGATTGAATTGACATACCGGCTTACAGCAGTAAACATAGAGAACGTCACATCCGTAAACAACAACATATGGCAAGCAAGTCCGAATTAATTTCTAAATGTCACAGAACTTAACATTTTAGTTCATATCCACGGTAACTTCGGTCATTTCCAATCAGACTTTGGTGAATTTCACCGAAATATGAAAACGAACATATAAAACAGGTTCCTCAATTAATAATATAATAATTTTAAGTATAAGACATTTCATGTGTATCAAAAATTACAAGTTTGTTTTAATATTGTCAACCAAAGACACACAATTTACATAGAAAACTTACCCACGGCAATTAACAATCTTGTAAAGTTGACATGAAAACAAAGGTTACCACATTTCGATATAGTGTACACAACTGTATTAACACAAGTTACATCAAACCAAACATGAAATTAAATATAGAAACAGGTCAAAAGACAGTTTTGACTATCTTTATTTTAATCAGAAGGGCGTTTAAATACCTAACTAAAAAGTGTTAAATTATAACACAGAATTACACCTGATATGCAGTGAAGCTTTTAAAGCTAATCTTATTTTCCCCTAAGCCAGTAGTGATCAATATGAAGACAGCCGCTAATAATTAGCAAAAAACGAATAGGATAAAATATATCCGCTGATAATCTCTCGAAAACAACTTGATCTGAAAAAAGTGCAAGTACAGCATTATCAGATAAAATATACAATGAAACCTGTATTAAGAGGTCACATTTGGGACAAAGAAAGAATGGCCTTATTAGACAGGTGACCTTTTAAAAGATGTTGATTTCGTATGAACATTTCTATGACAGGACAATAAATGGTGTCTTTTATATACAGGTGACTGATAAATAGAGGTGACTTCCTTATTATGTTCCATACACAGATGCCATTAAATTTATAATACTATAACTATTGTGGACAAAACGAATTCTAACACGAGTTCATCTTTCTTTGATGCATTAATAACGTGGTCGTGATCGTATGGTAGTTGGATTTCCAATACATATGCAATCAGTACCTATCACCACTAACGTTTTGAATTCGAACCCCGCTCATGTCGAGGTGTACTTGATACAACGGTATGTGATAAAGTTTGTCAGTGACTTGCGACAGGTCGGTGGTTTTCTCCGGGTATTCCGGTTTCCTCCACCAATAAAACTGACCTCCACGATATATATTGTTGACAGTGGCGTTAAACACCATAACACTAACCCTGTATTAATAATACAGAATACATTTATATTTTAATCGTACAGTTTGTACTGGAATAATTTATACTAAAACACACAAACAAATGTCTATATTAAGTTGAGCAGAAAAAAAACTATTGCTTGAGAAACATGAGATCACGTGTCCTACACGTTAGGTCTGCCACAAATAATATAGATAGCTTGACCAGCAAGAAAATCTGCCCATGTCACAGTCCTGAAAATATATTGAAAATACATTCAAATAAAATACGCTCAAATAAGAATTGAGGATAGGTAAATAAGTATTCCAGAAAGCTTTAGTTACATTTTAATGTGGAGTGTGTTGTTTGTGTTGCTGGTTAATGCGTTGCATTCAATGGGAGAGAACTCTCATTGATTAATTTTTGTCACCCTCTCCTTTGAGGTCAGCTTAGTATACCGCCAAGCATTGCTAAGATTGTAATGTATATGTTTAGTGTGTGTAGGTGCCCTTTATAATGCTTTACATTGTGTAATTACGTATTATTTTGATATAGATGTAACAATAAAGAACTTCCCACCCCAAACACTAATAGTGTCTTCAATTGTGTATTAAATTGGGTAAATACTAATATATGTATGTTATGATAAATGAGGTCATGGTTTGTTAGAAATCAATAATATTTGTTTTCAATAAAGACCTTCTACAACATGCTAATCAAAATGGATAAAGATCTTATATAAACGTTTGTGAAAACCAAAGGGACATTCAAAAATGGACAATCTAGAGACACTGGTACACAAGACGAGGACGACTACGACAAACAAACCAAAAACTGTTTTTTGTTTTGTTTTAGACACCCACCGTGTTACTTATAGTGTTACAATGTCGATCATAGAGGAAATAAAAACTCTACATAAAAAGGAAAAGATCCGGTCTTATTTGAGATATGGATACTTTGTAACAGTCAACCTGCATATTTATGTTTTTTTAAATAGAAGTAATATTATTCATATGACAACTTCTGTGTCACGAAGAAAAAAATATTGACTAGGACACAGTGTTCTTCCGTTTTGTTGGGTTTTCTATGTAAGACAAGCCATAAAGACAGCTGCGCGTGACCTTGTCTTACATGGCATTGTCAGTCAATCAAATCGGCCGAGTATAATCAATAATCAATTCTACGACTGCTGTAGTAATATAAATTGTCGTCTTAATAGATCTAAAAAAGCTTCAAATATCAATCTTACCTGAATTTTAACTGATTTCCCCTAATAGATTTAATGCGGTTTTAAATAAGTGTGTATTTACTGCATTGCACGTGGCGTTGTCATATTGTGTGTCGTAAACATGACATTGACATGCGAATGAATGAATGAAATCGACATGCTTTGTTTTTAAGTTGAAACGGAAGAAACAGGTACTTACACTCGTCCTTATTGAAGATCTGAGATTTCTTCCACCCGTGAGAGAAATTCAGCATCTTTCCACTCGTTCCGCTACGTTCCACTCGTGAAAAGACGGAATTTCTCACACTCGTGGAAGAAATCCCAGATCTTCAATAGGGACTCGTGTAAGAACCTATTATTCTTTACAACAACGCTGCTCAACCAGTTATACATGAGGGCTGATATCTTACTCACACGTGAAAAACATTTCCACGAGCGCTTCATTTGACTAAGAAGGGAGTTTTGGGCTCATAATACTTATGTAGATGTCTTTTATGGGGGTGATTTTTGTCTCTGTTTCTACGATTTATCTATTAGAATTTGGTGATTTGATTTTGATTTTTTGTGCTTAACGTCACTTTCAGCAATATTTCAGCTATATCATTTTCTTCTCTGAAACTGCTTACCCAAATGAACCGAAACTTGGTAGGAAGCACCTGTGGAAGGCTCTGTATTAAGTTTCCTCAAAGCAGAATGGAAAGTGAGCGGCTAACACTCAGCCCACCGAGCCTCTAGTCTAATATTACAGCGGATTTCTTTGATTTGATTTGATTTTTTTTTTATTTTCGGTGTTTAACGTCACTTTCAGCAATATTTCAGCTATATCATGGCGACCAGTTTTATTGGTGGAAGAAGCCGGAGTACCCGGAGAGAACCACCGACCATAGGCAAGCAACTGGTAAACGTTATCACTTGCGGCTGCGAGTCAAATGCACCCTTTTTGTAATTTACAAAGCCGGTCGCGACCACGCCGTATTGGTGATAGGCTTATATAAGAAGTTAGGTAATTCAACTACCTAACTCATTGAGCCACCCGGGTCTTCTATTAGAATTTGGAACTGTGCTGACTGTATGATATTTCTCAAGTTGCATTTTATTCCAATGACTTCTGTAATATACATGTTTTACGTCTGTCTTATTTGAAGACATTATATCCTTAATATGAGAAGATTGATACATTGATAATGAAATATGATACATCTTACCCTGTGTTTGTTGTGTCGTGATCCATGACCATCTTAGCTGCTACATCTGCATGCAAGTCCAAACTGGATTCGTCACCACTGTAGTAAAATACAATATAAATAACACTGAATTAAAATTCAAAGAAATATATATTCCATTTGGAGGTTTATCGGGCGCTTAAGTTGAAAATAGGGTACGTTTGATTAAAATTGTATAAAGAATATTTAAAATAAAAGAAAACAAAACTAAATAGAAGACATGTTTTATAGCCACATTGTCCATTAATTTTCATCTATGAGAAAACATTGAAATGATCGTGCTTAATGTTGAAAAGAATTAACATTTTACACATCCATTTATATGAGACATGGAATACGCATAGTAAGAATACCCATGTCGGAAGAGTAGACACTTTAGAGCAATGGACAACTTGGGCACAACAGCAACAATACAAGTAATAGACAATGCAAAATACGAGCAAACAAAATGCTGGAGCTTTGAAGACCTCTGTAAATCTTTATGTACATGGAATATTGGGTTTGTTTTCTTCGAATGTTTGTTCGTTTGCTTTGCCGTATTTTCGTATTTGCATTGTTGTTGTATGTTGTATATTTTGTATCTAGATAGTCCTTTAACTTGTTACTTGAAAATCTCTGCAGACTGAGTTCACCATGACCATTTGAGCAGTCGGTAGTTCATGCAACATTCTACTTTTACTTCCATGAAACTAAAGTAAACTGCTTTTTTCATTGATGTTTCATTGGAACCGCTCTGACTACTTGTATTACTAGTGTATTTCTATTGGGACATCCGTACCCATGAACGCCAACTTTACTGTACCAATCTTTATAAGCCATCATTGCCTTTCTATGTGTAACCAGACCGTCATTATCATCGTCCATACGAGTAAACACAGCTTTTGCATGAACAAGTTCTTTTTCTGTTAACATATCTATTAAAGCATCCTACAATTAAATAATATATATTTAAATGATCTTGCCAGAGTGATAAGCTTAAAGCTAATAGTATTTTACCTCAGGGAAAACGAGTTGTAACATATTTATAGCTAATATAATTAATGTAATGGTTGATGGATCCAATTAAAGCGCGCACCATTAAAAAGGAATAAAAACATAGATCCAATCTTTATATGTTACTTTACACATTTAAAATTAAAACAAATTTCATTACTTGCTGTTTTTACTAAAGAAAAAAAGTCATATTGACAATTATAGATAATTGTGTTATGTCATGTAATTTAATTTACTATTGCTGACGCATGTACTATTGTAATTATTTATTATGTGGAGAGGACCCTTGTAAATTGGTATAATTTGTGTCCAATCCAATTGTTAAAATCTAATCTGTCATGTAACTTATTGACAGTGTACATATCAAAATTATTATAATCATAAACACACCGTCAACACGAAAGCTTACAGTTGGTCGCTTAGCAATTAATAGTTTGGCTTCATGATTAACAAAATCCCAATATTTAAGAAGACCATCTTTATCCATATTTATCGTTTTAAACTGTAAAGTTAATTGTTGTCTTGCTGTTTCATTTGAAGCTAGATGTACGGTCTTGGTCTTGTAGTCCATATACTCCTCAAGCGAAATAAAGGAATCTGAAATATAATTAAAATGTTATTCAATATAATTGACAATCCGGATACACTATAGTACCATTATAACAAACAGCATACAGAAAAATGAAAGCAAAAGCTTGGACAACACATGGCATATGGAATAGGTGTTACTGGAAAATGATTGGAGTTAACACAAACATTCTTTTACTTATAATGCGAACCGAAAATCATTAAAAAAAATCAAAAATACATACAATGAACATAATTTTTCGTATAAACTACATATACAAAAACAAAATGTAAATGATAACCGAAACCTCTGTTACATCGTCGTTATAGATTTACCGATACCTAGCAAAGCTCGAAAATCATTTCAAAGCTGTGTGCATACAGGACAAATCTAACATTCATAGTTTCAAATACTTTCATACTCTTGGTGTACATATCCAAAGCATAGGTATATTTGTTAAGGCATGCGTATAACACAGTTCGTCATACATTTGATGTAATTGTACATTTAAATGTAGCTGAAATTTACTTTCTTAATTATTTTCTTATAGGTGTTATGGTGACATGTCGACATTGATTGATGTAACCATATCCTAAATTGTAAGATGATTCTTTCCAGAGTAATATCTATACTTTGTGATATTAGACGGCATTGGTACAAGAAACACACAAGCATATACAAACACTCCTAATTAGGAATGGTTATTCTAGTAAATAGACCATCCACATACACAATGCAACAGGAGTACAAGCATGAAAGAAAAACAAAACATTAAATCCCACAAAAAACAAGAGTGATATCAAACATTATTGTCATAAACCTTTTGAGTACGATTGGAGTAATAGTACTCCACAATCTTCCAATCAGATCACTTTATGAATTGGATATAGTTTACTGATTGCATTTGTTTCGAGTACGAATACAAAAATAGCACTCGAAATGACTTACAACTATGCTCAGGAAAACCTAGCACCTCATTTCCAATTTTAAATAAGTTAAACATAAAATACAAAATCGTCAAAACAGTTCGTTCCAGATAAAATAACAAGCATACCATGATTAGAATCTATTTCATCGAAAGTCACAACTAACGAATCCATTTCTTCTTGTGTCAACAGTAATGTTAGGTTTGCCTGCAAAATATTTAGTTGAATATTAAGATTTCACATTGCTCTAATGAATGGAGGGAAAAAAACAAAATTTCTAAACCCTCAAAACAAAGGATCCATAGAGAAATAATGCATGCAAACATACAAAAGACAAAAGTGCAAACTGTTAATAGCTTTTTTCTGTTACATTTTGACTTAAGTTTTTATTAATAGTGTAAATAACATGTGTCTGGGTCTATGATAAATATTAAGTCACGTTCAGCAACATTACAGATATATCGTGGAGACTATGCTTAGTGTTGGAGGAATTAAGAGTTTTCTGGAACATGCTGTTAACTGGTAAGCTTTCTCTTTTGACTTAGCGTTCAGGTATAATTGACAGTAAGCTGTGAGTAATCATATAGATGAAGAAATTGTATTGGTTGTTTAATAAATGATGGATTTCCAAAGCCTCTATTTAAAGCATTTTTATATTGCAAATCAAATATGGATATGTAAATTTTCAATTACTTTTGATCAGAACATTATCTAAGATATAAACGATAAAACTAGTATCAATCTGACAGCAAAATATATATACTCACACAGTCAGAACAACTCCACCCTGTATTTGTATGACATCTGTCAATGCAATCTTTATCCACTTGTGAACATTGTTTATCTGATAGTATACATTCTCTGTGGAATGCACGTGTACATACTCTGCAGGAGTATATGTCTTTACTTGACGGTTCAAAGTCTTCTTCACATGTAAAGCAGAATTCGTCATGGCCCTCTTTTGTAAACTATAATTAAAAAAACAATTAAAAAAAACCGAGTAATTTTAAATTGATCACGCGATGCTTTTTGCCACATAATCTACTCGTTTCTTAATAATGCAGTCAATCTGTTAGTAATTAGTTTGATTTTGTCTAATACCTGAATACAATTATAGATAAAAATTGCAATAGTTATCTCACATTCAAGAAATACCACCAAATATGAGGTTAAGTATGAAAAACACCCTCTGTTATCCGTTATGTACTTAATTTCAAGTTCATTTTGGGTATGCATGATGTAAGTTTTCTTTGAATCTTAGCAACAAGCTATCATCCATATATGTGTGCATGCAGGTAACGTTTTCTTTTTTTTTCTTTAATGGCAGCCTGAATAAGAATATAGTTTTGTTTCTGACTTTCTTAAATTTGGTAACTTTATTTTCCCACGACCAGGCTTCCGTATTATAACTGACAATCCCCATTCAGCTTTATTTCTCCTGTTGATCAACTAGGGACAGGAGGGGGAGCTCTTGGTTGAATCCTTGGAGCAGTCAGCAGTACCCAGCATTCCGGATGTACAAAAGATCAGATCAGATAATACGAACTCTATATGTACTGTATACTTGAAATGAAAATATTCATAATATTCATGAGTTTACAATTTCAATCTTGAATTCACAATTTGAAAACATCTAATAAACATATGACATACTAGATACAATTTCTAAGTATAGGTTTACGTATTATTACGATGCGTTTATATTTATTACAAGTTGAAGACTTCAGATGTCGCTGACGGAATATAAATACTTAAACATCAGTCTTTTCTATACCGCCTAGAGTCTGAAGGAGTGGGGCCATAAGTTAACCATGACATCTTGATATCAGGGCAATAAATACAATATTCAGTGAGGTTTGAAGCTTACAACCTTTACATACTCCAAATGTCAGTAACGTACTTTCAGAGATGGCAGGATACTAAAGCAATGAATGCTACAATATATTACCCAGTACAAAAGGCCTGCATTATATGCGAGGTTATATTTCGTTACCGACTGAATAAAGCAAGGTGTTATTCGATATAATATAGATTATTGCGGGCGAAATGATTTACTGTGCGTCAGCTGCTCTCCGTTACTCATTGCGCATACTGACGACACATATAAGGTTTTATATGGAAGGCATGGATGACATCATAATAATTGAATTTAGTGCAATTAGTGCATGCATGCAGCAAAAAAATTTGACAAAAAACACACATCCAATAAGATGAAGACAAAATGCATTATGCAGTCAGTAATGTTCCACAATTCAATCGGAAAATCATGCAAAACAAGTAAGACTGTAAATAACACACAACAAATAGTAGTGATGAATCGAATCAGACTTTTACTTTGACTGGTTCATATATCAAGACAGGTAGAGTAAAACAATATCTTTTTATTTTGAAATGGCGGTTGTAGAATGTTGATAAAAATTATGACATCATGTATCTTTTTATTTTCTTGGCATGTACGTTTATGTCAGTAATAACATGAAGACAATGCGCAGACATAATACTACCTGCCTATCCATACATATTAAACCCCTTTGTCCTATGCAGGAAACCAGTCTGCTTGGAAATCGAACAAACTGCAGGCGTCTCCCATTCTATGTATAATATTAACAAACAATCAATTACTTACTGTAAATTCAATTTCCTTGTCAGTAGTCCTTGACTTTTGTGTGGGAAGAAGTGTAAACTTGCGAACTCTAAATTTATAGCGACTTTCAATGTCCTCCTCTTCATCCTCCTGTTGTTTCAGATCTTCAACCATCATTTCCACAAATTTTCGAAGTTCTGCACGCTGTTTCTCATGATCAATACAATGTTTCGCGAAACCACCAATTGATTTTACTTTTGGCACTGTAGAACCCCACAAACTCTTTTCTAAATCGTCGGACATTTTTTCTGGCTTCTTGAAGGATGAATTTAACTCTTTAATCAAACGTTTCGATGATCAAGTTTGTTGATTACCATCTGTCCACTTCTGTTTTATTTCTTTATTTGCAGCTTAAAGGATTATCTGGTGGATTATTCCTTTGATACAATAAGAAAGGTGTTAGTCTAAAAAATGACCATGGATTATCCCGTCCGTGTAATCAGTGAGACGTTAGGATTAATTAATAAAATAACCACATCATTTAAAGGCTTAATTCTCTAAAAGTTGTTGGTAATATACATGTATATAGTGGTAGCAGATAAAACACACATAGGAAACAATATTATGGTTTTATGTTTATGTAATACAAAGAGAAAAGGTCACCCACATATCTCTGATGCAGTTGTTTTGAGCGTACCTGATGAAGGTTATTCCAGTAACGTACCTGATGAAGGTTATTCCAGTAACGTACCTGATG
>MJUT01042310.1:851744-879746 GCA_002080005.1 Gigantidas platifrons | reverse complement strand
ATTGTCCATCTTTTGTTCAATGTTGTCGGTGTCTCTGGATTGTCCATTTTTTGTTCAATGTTGCCAGTGTTTCTGGATTGTCCATCTTTTGCTCAATGTTGCCAGTGTCTCTGGATTGTCCATCTTTTGCTCAGTGTTGTCGGTGTCTCTGGATTGTCCATCTTTTGTTCAATGTTGCCGGTGTCTCGGGATTGTCCATCTTTGTTCAATGTTGTCGGTGTCTCGGCATTGTCCATCTTTTGTTCAATGTTGTCGGTGTCTCTGGATTGTCCATCTTTTGCTCAATGTTGTCGGTGTCTCGGGATTGTCCATCTTTTGCTCAATGTTGTCGGTGTCTCGGGATTGTCCATCTTTGTTCAATGTTGCCAGTGCCTCTGGATTGTCCATCTTTTGTTCAATGTTGTCGGTGTCTCTGGATTGTTCATATTTTGCCCAATGTTGTCGGTGTCTCTGGATTGTCCATCTTTTGCTCAATGTTGTCGGTGTCTCGGGATTGTCCATCTTTGTTCAATGTTGTCGGTGTCTCGGCATTGTCCATCTTTTGTTCAATGTTGCCGGTGTCTCTGGATGGTCCATCATTTCCTCAATGTTGCCAGTGTCTCTGGATTGTCCATCTTTTGTTCAATGTTGCCAGTGTCTCTGGATTGTCCATCTTTTGTTCAATGTTGCCGGTGTCTCTGGATTGTCAATCTTTTGTTCAATGTTGTCGGTGTCTCTGAATTGTCCATCTTTTGTTCAATGTTGCCAGTGTCTCTGGATTGTCCATCTTTTGTTCAATGTTGCCGGTGTCTCTGGATTGTCCATCTTTTGTTCAATGTTGCCAGTGTCTCTGGATTGTTCATCTTCGATTGCACCTTATGTTTTCTCTACTGTTTATGTTTATTTAAAACAACAAATTGGTACTATACGCACTTTGAATTTAACAAGACAAATATTTCTGACAATGATGTTTGTGCATACGATCATAAAAGACGGATGTCGTTGTACACTTGTACACGAAGTAGTTGGTGACCATTCGAACAGCTGTTCTCAGTGTCATATAACTGTACGAGTTCGTGTTTTTCGATCCATAGGTACGTGTGGTTTCCTTTCACTGTTCGCTGTGTGCAAATAGAAAAAGACAAAATACAATAAAATCTACAGAAAAACGCTTTTGCAAGGGCAGAAACCAAATACATGTAGATGGCAACGAAGGTAAAAAAAACACATCTAAAACGCTTATATTTGATCTTAGAAGACTATTAACCTTGATATTAAACAACATCTAAAACGTTTATATTTGATCTTAGAAGACTATTAACCTTGATATTAAACAACATCCTCAAGGGAAAACATACCGTGATCAGAATCCATCTTGTCAAAAACTTCAATAAGGGTTTTCATTTCTTCATCTGTTAATAGTAATGACAAATTTGCCTGTAAATAATAGCATATCTATTTCAGGACAGGATGATGTTATCTGATCATCAATGTCTGTCTATTTACTTACTTTACATACGCTTAGACGAAATACAAATTACATTTGTTGTAAGAATTTGGGTGGTATTTCTTTCTGAATAAGATCACGAACTACAAAATGAGTCATATTTGAATTGGTTAATGAATTCGGATGATAGGGGTAAATGGACATGTTAAAAATGTAAAAGGAGTTTCATTTCATTATTATTTTTGCAAAACTATTAGATGGATATGTCGGGAAGTTTATCATGTACATATGCCAAATAAGGAGAATAACGATCGTGTGAATACCAAAGTTCCCGCACACTCCCCATATAATTCATAATCATTCCTCGCATTTGGCGAAAGAGTATCTCCTTGGGTATTGTCATCATTCCTGCAAAATGGAGTGTATTTATAGAGCAATGTGGTGGATTTTACAACCAATAATCTCCAACACGTGCTCTACTGGATTTATATCAAGGGGCTAGGTATGCCACAGAAATGTGTATGAATGGCATCTTTCTGCTATCAAACGGTAATTCACCACGAATCAAATGTCTTGTAGCCAAGAGATGTATTATGGCTAGGCAATCTATAACCTATCTTCTATATGGGTAGTTTTTCGTGGACTGTCATATCACAGATGTCCAGCAGCCGTTCCCGTTGCTTGCAAACGATGAATAATACGATCAATTTCATCGCCATGTTCTCTTATTTGTGCATTCATCCTTCTATTGCTAAAACCCGTCTGGGACATGCCAATAACTCGCTAATAATATGCCATCTTCCGATTATAGTCAATTTTCCCTATCCATACAATAAAAAAGATTCCATTCGAAAAACTCTACTGTTTTAACTATCAAACCCGCTTTGTAGTGAGAAATATGGCACCAATTGTAAACTAGTTTTAAGCAGCCAAGATATAAACGGTCGATGACATTTTATATATTTACTAAAAGCTTGTATATATACATGCACAATGAATACTTGTTCATAAAATGTCAGGATCTTT
The DNA here is from genome assembly GCA_002080005.1 of Gigantidas platifrons. Lineage (NCBI taxonomy): Eukaryota > Metazoa > Mollusca > Bivalvia > Mytilida > Modiolidae > Gigantidas > Gigantidas platifrons. Next base: position 877,294 of record MJUT01042310.1, on the reverse strand, counting down.
TTTTTACATTTCTTATATTTAATCATATAAACTGGTTGTCATCTTATCATAAAATGTCAGGATCTTTTTTTTACATTTCTTTTATTTAATTATATAAACTGGTTGTCATCTTATCATAAAATGTCAGGATCTTTTTTTTACATTTCTTATATTTAATCATATAAACTGGTTGTTATCTTATCAGTTTTCTCGCTCATCATGTAGATGAATAAAAATTTGATAATACTAGTTATTTAATCTGTATTCAAACAAGAAAAAATAATTGCCCACGTTTCTATTTCTTTTACCATATTATGTTACTCACACATAGATAACAGCTCCAGCCAGTGTTAGTATGTCTTCTGTCAATGGTATCTTTCTCCGTCTGTGAACATTCTTTACAAGACTCTATGCATTTTCTGTGAAAGGCACGTGTACAAACCCGACAGGGATAGAGATCTTTAGTAAATTGAGCGAACTGTTTTTCACATATGTAACAATATTCGTCGTGACCATCGTGTCTAAGCTGCAAGCAGAGAAATACATTATTTAAACATTTTTTAAAATGTGATTATTATCAGAGTAATATCAATATTCGTGTTGATTTGCTGTCGACCAACAACAAACAAAACATTACTCATATTATAAAGCGATGTTATAGAAGACGTGTTCTGATGCCATATCTTGAAAAATATCTTGAAAAAACTGAAATATATCTATGTGGAATGTGCAATACGGAGAGATGATGGAATTCACAAAACTGAAATAGATAAAGTAAATGCAAAACAAAATACTCTGAATATTCTGCATATTCCGAATTGTTATCGATTAATTAACTTCTGATAGATATGACTGAAATCACGAAATCAAGATTGAAGATATCCGAAGGAATGTATAAGGTGTTCAGTTTTGAATCTGGATGTCTATTCAGCCAAAATCAGTTAAATGGGACCACATAGATATGAAATCTTCAAAAAATCAGTTTTCACTGAGACCAAAATCTCCATTAAAATATTACACCTCTATGTCTTGAGGTTACATTGATAAATTAAGAGCACCAAATATTGAGGTTTGACATATTTTTTTTGCTATCAAAGTAATCACATATTTTTATCCTGTGAATTACGTTACATACAACATCCTATGATTTATATTTCCAGAACTACCAAATGGAGCAGTAAATCCTATGAAAAAGGTAATTTTGAAAGAACTATATGACTATATAAATCGAAATTCGTCATAAATGTCCAGACCTAATACTCTATATTGATCTTCCTTGCTTTTATTTGACAAACTTTAAATAAGGTTCTGAAAATTTTAAGTAATAAAAAAGACGGATTAAGATGCATAACTGATGACTGATGAATGGTAAATAATAATTTTTACAAAGACAATAACACTGAATTTTGAACTACAAAAACACACATGTTTTTATTTTCAGTGATCGATTTTGATACCTAAGCATAGAAAAATATTTCAGCTCTTGGAAAATTGTGCAATCTTTAGGTCAGTGTTTTTTTTCTACACGTGGAAGTGGGGTACATTTTAGCTTCACCATATGTAAGTATGGAGTTCCATTTATTATTTACAATAATAACTCATGCAAATTATGAAATTCAGCATGTTTGTTAAGAAAGCCACGGTGCTTTCATTTCATTAAAACGGACTGATTTATTGCTTTTCCCCACAAAAAAACTCTTCTGCATTCGACGAAGCTTAATACTCTGTAGTGAATTCACTGTCATATTCTAAACATGTAGCTTAATTTACAAAAGTGAATACGAGTAAGTTCATATATGTATCTGGTGAACAACGTTACCATATGTGAATTACGTTATGTGTGTTCGTGTGAGTAACTGAGTAAATTGACAATACTTTCAATATGACAGTTCTTGATTTTCTATTTATAATTTGGGAGATGTTTATTCTCTTTTATTTTCATTCATCCTTATCATACACACCATTATTAAGATACCAATCGTGGTATTTAAAATGCTTACCCCAAAACGCATTGGTTTTGATATTTCACCTAAATATCAAAATAAATGCAATTTCCAACTGACTTTCCTCTGCAACGGATATTTTTCCATTAGAAAAACATTGTTACAGGAAAGATTTTAAAAATATTTTATGAATAATAGTAAGTTTTAATTTGTCATAGTAACGTAGTTCACGTAACGTAATTCACTTTTAAGCATTGTAAATACTTATCTTGTTAAAAGCATGAGATAACAAGAATATTTTTATGTACTAATAATCGGGACATAAACATTCTTCTGTCACAGGGATGATTTTATTATTCTTGTAATCGAAATATCAGTAATATGAGACACGTAGTTCACGCTCTTAAAAAAATAATTTTTTAGCCCACATTACTTGGTTTGCCTATGTGAAATTGTATGTTATATTGCACTTTGTGTTATATTTTCGTTTTAAGGGGTTTAATTCTTTTCATTTAGGCCTTTCGTCTTATATGCACACACCAATACTTGTTAGGAAAACCCATTTTCAACGGCGGTAACGTAGTTCACACAAGAAGTAGTGGACACTTTACAAGACATAAAAACAATTCTTGACATAACAAATACACATACCTTGCTTTTTTAAAGTAAAAAAGTCTTGAAACAGAAAGAAAAAAATACCCGACAAATAACCGTTTTCATGCATCTTCATGCAGAAAACATCAAATATCGTGGGAACATTTGCAAAAGGACACTGTATTTTTACTGTATAGCTGCTACTTAAAATTTCATAAAAAAAATTATTTTCCCAGAGAATCCCACCAAATTTGGTAATTTAATTGGAAACATACGGCTACTTTAATTATCAAATTTATTACCAGCTTTTCATCAAAAAGTATATGTTTCGAGTGTGAAAATGCGTTGGACATGTATTTGTCTGTTGGTACCACTTAACTGAGTTTGGCTGTATTATGTCATTTTGATTCTAAAGTCATCCTCCTCCACTCATTGAACAGAAAATTAATCAATGAAATAGGTTTCACTTAATATCTGAAACCAATCCAGTTGTGTGATACTGTCAGGAATTAAAATAAATCTATTACAATTAGAAGCTAATGTAATCGACAATTCCTTAATAACGTAAAGCATACATTTTTTTTACTTTTGGAAGAATGATTTGTTGAATATTCATACAGAAAAATAAATAATTTTGAACAGCGCGAAATATTGTTGCATAATAAAGAAAACGTGGTTCACATTTAAAAATGGATATCCAGTCAGTTATATAAATGTTGTGATATTACTGCCACAGTGTATTTACTTTTGAGGACTACATTTTCTCTTACTTTTAATATTAATTTTCCATTCGCTCGGTCGACATATTAACACAGAGTTGTCTTTCTTGGACCGCAATAACTGATTTTTTTTTAAATTTCTAATGAATGTAACACATGATGTAAAAACAGAAAACTTGCATCGGTTACATTTGTACCTTCACCGAAGTCTTCTGTACCACAGGTACTTGAGGACATGACCCTGTCTGGTACTCCTCAATACCCCTCCTACCTCATTACCATAAAACAATGTTTTTGTTTTTTTGTTTTTTTTCTTCAAAACAATATATGGTCTAGGGCGCTGGACTTTAGGCTAAGCGATTGGTGCAGTGTATCAATGGTGGGAGTTCAAATCCCGTCGAGGAAAGAACAAAAATTTGACAGTTCAAAAATCTAATTCTCACACTGTTTGGTTTAATTTTCAGACGCATATACAAATGTATATATATATATAAACCACTAATCTGGACGTGGATAGTAAACATAATTATGTATTATATACAGACATACTGTACATGGGTATATATATATATGGAGCGGATGTGGTCGAGTGGTCTAGGGAGCGGATGTGGTCGAGTGGTCTAGGGAGCGGATGTGGTCGAGTGGTCTAGGGCGTTGGACTAAGCGATTGGTGCTGCAGTGTATCAATGGTGTGAATTCAAATCCCGTCGAGGGAAGAACAAAAATTGGACAGTTCAAAAATCTAATTCTAACACTGTTTGGTTTAACGTAGGATGACGGAGGATTGTTGCTGATGATTGTTGATTTCATATTGTAAGAGGAATTGTTGTTTTGAATATTGTGATTGATTATGATTCGTAAATATAAACAAGATATGTTATAAATTGGGCTATGATGAAATAAATAAAATAAGACACGCTACTGACGATAAGCAATACATATACTTACTATGTAATCGATATCTTTCTCAGGATATCTGGACTTAGGTTTCGGTTTCAGCGAGAATTTCCGTACTCTGAACTGATACCGATTAGCAATATCTTCTTCCTCTTCCTCTTTCAAATCTTCTACCATTTCCTCTACAAACTTAAGAAGTTCTACACGCTCTCTCTGGTGATCTTTACAATGTTTTGCAAAGCTACCGATTATTTTTGCCTTTGGTCTAAATGAATCCCACAAACTTCTCTCTGAGTTTTCTGACATTACGGTTTTGATTATACTAATTCCGAACTTGAATATGTTGACTTTTTGTGTTTTATCTTGTCACGGTATGGACAATAATGTCGAGGTGACCGTGGACTGGTTTACGTCAAAAACTATTTAAAAAGATTTGTTTTAAATTCAAGCAGCTTATAGAGTGTTATTTGACCTATATAAAAGCACTTTTAATTAAATCTATAATAGTAACTACTGAAGTGTTAGTAATTAACTTGAAAAAGCTGTTGACCAATCCATAACCGTAAATATATTTTTCTATAAATATATAATTAAACCATAAATATTTTTCTTAAACTTTAAATCATATTAATCTTTTACAAATTCATATCTACTATTAACACTTAATGATATTAGAAAATAAATCTTTTGTTTTTATTTTTCATTTACTTTCGTCATAAAAGTACTTTAACGAGCCTTTTTTCAAGGTATTTCTACCTGTATGCACATGTATCTTTGAGTAGGATAAAAACAACAATTTATTTATTATTATATGGTAAATGTTGTTTATAATTATATTAAGCTAAAATATTTTGAAGTGAGTTTAAACGAACCTAGAAAATAAGGGGTAAAAAAGACCAACGTTTCACTTGTATTTCATTAATTCACAATCCGCCCAAATTTATTATTACACATGTACTGTGCAACTTGATCCAATGCGGGTATATAGAAGATGGCTTGATATGGAGACAGGCCGACAAAAACCACTGGAAGCTCCGGAGGTTTGATTAATTGAAATGTTTTTCACGTGCTTTACAAAAGACAATTAAGCGTCTAGATTCACTTCTCAACAACATCTTGTCATTCGTACACACATATACAATGAATAATTACTTGAATTATGTGGTTGATTTCTTCCTGTTTGCTTTACTGATTTTTGTTTGTATCTCAGTTACAATTTGCGGTATGGGACGAATCATGACACAAAAGCTTGGACAACACAAACTCAGACAAACAAAAACAATGTTCAACATCAACCTCAGTACATGTAGCATCCGTCATGAAATTCGGTTTCTCCCTGTCGGTGTACCTGTGGGAGTCAGTAGGGGTTCGATTTGTTGTGATTGATTTTACTGTAGTTTTTTGTGGGGTTCTTGTTGCTCATCTTTTAGTTTTCTGCATTGTGTTTTGTTTTGTTTGTCTTCGTCCTGTGTCTTGTGTACCCGATGTTTCCAGTGTCTCTAGATTGTCCATTCTTGGTTGCCCCTTCAGTTGTCTTTAGCCATTATTAACTTCACATTTTCATTTCAAGCTATTACACAAAAAACATGTCAGGTGGAACAGAAACATTTAATACTACAATCCAGATAGACAAAACCATACCATGGTTAAACATCAATAGAATGGTAAAAGGAATGACAAATATGAGTTCACAAATTCAGCCGATTAAGGTGGTACCATACACTTCAGGTAAAATTTCATCTGCTCGTTTAATTTTCTTATTTTTTTGGCAGTGTGTTTGAATATATCCACTGTAATAAATATAAAATTTTTAACAAATTCCAACCAACAGACTCAGAGCTATGAATTCACTAGCTACATAGCAGCTTTTCTCTCTGTGGTTTTGATCACCGAGATGCTTGAAATCTGCATACAAACATCATATGATCAAAACGTTCAACTGATTTTAAAGAGTTATCTCCCTGTAGTGTTAGGTACCACCTTAAAGGGATGTTGCCTTAGGCCTTGTCTTTATTATTATATTTTTAACAAAAAATAGAGAAATTTTATTTGTGATATTTATGCTGTCTCAATCGATTTATCTTTTTATATCAAATTTAACATATATATATGATAAAATGTGGTGGTGTAAAGGTTATCATCCCATGACAATTCCTTGGCTTTGCCCCTGTATACACGAATGGGTCAATATCGCCACTGTTTTGTTCATTTTGTTGGAATGTTATGTAAAAGTTAATATTTTCTCATAAAATCTAGGGATTTCATTTTAACATAACCAATAATTATTTACATAATTATTTACTTCTATCGAAATCAATAATTAACAAATGTACTGAAATGACACCGCTGTGATATGTACATCGTTATTGCAAGTATTTTCTAGACAGAAAATATTAATGAAATGAGATGCAAATATATGGTAAAAAGGTATGTTACTTTTCATTTGAACTTTCTTTGTCCTTAAATGTAAGTAATTTTATGACACAATGAAGCACACATTTTATCACAGCCATACCAAATAACAATCATTGATATGAGATATATGGAATGGAAAAATAAAGTAAACATTGCAGTGGAAAAGTTCAGATAAATCCATTGGGTTATACATTATACTTGGAGAACAATTGAATAAACCATTATTATAAATATAATTTCGCACGTTGCTTACAATTAAGATGGTCTAAATCTTTCCAGGATAACTCTTCAACGAGTTGTACTATATATATTTTATTATTATTATTATTATTATTATTATTATTATTATTATTATTATTATTATTATTTAATTTGAAATTACAGTTACATTTATTATTTTGTATCGACCATGACAAGATTGCATTACAATTATTTTTCTGATTATAAAAATAAATGATTGTAAGAAACTACATGATTTTATTCCGTGAAACGGTGTTCTCATCAAATATCATGTTTATGCTATGGGTTCATTCCGTATTCACTGTTGAAAGTTGCGCTAAAAAAACCTCCACAATAGTTAGCACTAGCTAACTATATGTATAAATTAACTCCATGTACATTTTCTTCTTGTAAAATTGGCTTAACACATTTGGTGAAATAATTTGATAAGTAAGTCAGAAACATATAATTATTATATTTCTCAGGTTAATTCCGGTTGGGGCTTCCTTTATTATGAACAGTCTGTAATAGAGACCTATTGTAGACCTGTTATTTTTTCAATATTAAATCGATTTTTATATCAGTTGAATTATTTTATTTACGGAGAGAAAGGTGCTCTAAGGGGAATAATGCAAAACAAAAAGTTATACCTGAGGTAAACACAGTTGACAAAAAATAGCTGAATATTATTTGTTTTAGCTCATTATCAACTAAAATATATATATATAAAAATATCATTCATGATATCTAATATCTTCTACAAAGTTATCTAGTTGATTCGACTAGTTGTAGTACTTCATTTGTTATCTAATCATTCTCCTATGATCGTAAATATTCCGGAAAAACTTATGTCCGTCATAGTTATAACATTTAGAATAAATTGGCGCCATTGTTAAACATTGAAAACAAATAAAAGTTTTGTGTGCACTTACAGAATACAGTACTAGGCCCCTCCTGAAAGCAGCAACACAATATGGCAGATGAAGAATCTGAGGAATTCTCATATACTAGGTTAAAAACTTGCCTTTCCCAACATGATGAAAAATTCACTGAAATAATGTCGAATCTGAATAAAGTGGGAGGGGTAAATTATCGACATTGATTGTCCACATGCGCTTGTGTAGAGTCAAAAATATGCTCGCTATAGGTATTTTAGGTACATAACGAGCATATTTTTGACTACACAAGCGCCTGTGCATTGTCTTGGAATAACGTGTTTTTTTTTTTCGATTTGAAAATGTATTTCATAAAAATATAGCCTCAAGCATAAATAAACCATGCGGTGGGCCTGGTGCCGTGGTGGCTGTACTGTACATGTAAAATTAAACATGTTTGAAAAAGTGTTCCATCGGGTTTACACAATGTAGAAATAACGTTGATATAAAGATAAAACTGATAAGATACGACCCGAACGGTGTTCCGTGCTTTTTTTTTCCTGAACATCGTCACCTGTATATTTTCGGTTTAGTATGACTTGACCTTCACTGACAGCAAAGTTTTGTTTACATCGCACACGCATAGTTTAAGCAATGACCCGGTGAACCTAGAGTTATTTTTGGAATAAGAAAATGTGCATAAATATCTGAGACTAAAGATTATGTTCAAATATACCTTGATATGTCAGGGTTTTTGCTGGCTCTATTGGGAATTGCAACCTAACCTAAATTGGGAAATTTTATCGACAAAATATGAATTTGAAATTAACTTGGGCAATAATAAACAAAATAACTTTGCAGTAGAATTTATTTCACTCAATTACAACTTTTCATTTTTGAATTTGTCTATTAATGTGTCAAGATTACTATCTGACAGTTTGTCCTTTCTTTCCATGGATCATATCAAAAGCTTCCAAATTCATTTGGGTCAATCTTTACCTCAGAAGAGTTTTAATCAAATTCATATATGAAAAGCTCCTTTCCATAGAGGCAGGGATGATATTCATCAAGTAATAAAAGATAAGAGTAGCAACACTGAGTCAGTATCCTCACCGTGAGTTTGACATCGAGTCGACTTCACAAATGCTGATTTCATCATCATTTTCCTTGGGTTTCTTCTTTTTTATTGTCACAAAAAAAGATTTAATTGACCGTGTTTGTTTTGCCTCTTTAGGCTTTGTTTTTATTCAGGTAATATTTACTGTTGTGACACATGTTTATGTCAAAAAAGAACGACGATCGAGTGTACAGAAAAAGCTTACAAATTCAAATTACAGATGATGACAGGATATGTAATGGCGTAATATAAAAAAACGTTTCTGGAAACGGTTACTAAATCCGGATTTTTACCGACAATAATTCCAATCAGTTTGGGAATTATCTGACTGATTTTGGGAAAAAATGGACCCTATTTTTCATTGGGAATGCGGCCGAAATTCGGCAGTAAAATAAGGGGAGCAAAAACCTGTACGTAGCACAGCCATTTTTTCCTTCTTGCGAAGTGAGGTGGTGTTCCGTAGGTAAAATCCTGGCGAACAGAAGACACGTGCGTTTTCCAGATTTATGTTAAAACGTTCACGCGCATAATTATCGAGAACTGGTAACTATCGAGAACAGGTGACGGGACGATACACTAAGTTGACTAACAGTAACACAGGAAGTACCACATGTTTCATGCAATAGTCCAGTTCCTACCTGTTACCTTGAGAAATTAAGAGACTGCTATACATCATCAGTACATATATCACTTATCTACTACATTATAAAATAAAATGGAATGAAAGTATTCAACCTCACCATCCCAATGTTGTATGTAGAATTAATTATTATGAAGGACCCTAGTACATTTGTACACCACCCTTGTCAGTACATTTGAGTCTGAAATAAGATTGTCTCTGGGCTGAGAGTAATAAAACACGGAGGTGTACATTTGTATATAGCAATTTCTGTGCTCGAACTGTGTCGTTCCTACAGATTAATCCTCGATAAAATAGTTTTAGTTTCATATTTATTGACTTAGTACAGTCAGAGACATGGCATGATAATTCACTGTGATTGTCATCTCGCACATCTTTTAACAGTAGCCTATCATGATACATGCATGTACATACAGATCTGTGTTTTTCATTTAAATTACAGTATGATTTTGCAAGAACAAGTGTTCAAAATTAGATGATCATGTCAGCTTGGTATTAGTTTATTGAAACAACACTCCAGAGACACTTGGAAGTCAATTCTGATAGGTCGATGTGCTATTCTAACTTGTTGGAGGAACAGAATTCAAGCCTCTTGATGTTGTAGAAGTAGCCATGTTCATCCACTCAGATGCATTATCATGATTCCTAAGCCAACCAGTTTTTGCTTTTGGTCCTAATGAAGTGTGCTTATTGGAGAAGCACAAATTACTATTTTTAATGTTTTTGGTTTGACCTGGCAGAGGATCGAATCACAGTCACTTGAAATCCAAACAATGAAATATACATATATTGGTTTTTAAAAACATGACCTGATAGATTAATTTGGGTTTAACAGTAATTTTTATTGCATAATCTCAGAAATTAACACCTTATTTGAAGCTCTGATTTATTAAGGACCAATTGTATTTGAAATATGTTTCTGTTCACTATTTATAATTTAAATACATACAAAATGTACAATGTATATACATTTTTGTACTATTAAATGATATATATCTATTTGTTTAAAGGAATGAGGATTTATCCAACAGGTAAATAAATTTGGTGCATGGAAGTATATCTATATATACATATAGCAGTAGATTTATATAGCCATTCAGGGATTGTATAGCCTATTAATGCTTTATATTTAGAATAGATCCCTGTCGTTGATGTATGTATGTACATATATGTATTGTATGTATGTGGACTTGTGTTAATTTTGATCATTTGGAATGAAATTTGACATGCCAATGCAAGTAAAATGTAGCCCAGGGTGTCTAAATTTTGGCCTTTGGTTCTGATTTAGCTGATACATGCATGCATGATCATTTCAAAGTATTAACAAAGCTTTTTACCAACATGTTTTATAAAGCTAAGGCTGTCCATAATTTTCTTGTCTAGTACTTCATTTAATTAATTCCATCAGTTTACTTGTATAGTCCTCGAAATGAACATTTAAATTTACTGCCAGTCTATTACAAAAATGTACTTGTCAGAATCAAATTCTTGAATTTATTTTCATATACATGTAGTTCATGTATGCTTTCTTTCATCAGTGTATTTATTGTTTTTCCAATATATTGAGTTAATTTTAAGCCATTTTAGCTCATCTGGCCAAAACATATATTCTGATGAAGTACATTTTGTACAATGTAGTATCCATATGAAATGGAGTTTCCGCCTTGTACAAACCAACGGCCCAACATTTGTGGAATACAGATTAACAGGGACTGCAATGGAGAAAATCCTTTAGAACAAAGAATGCAAAGCTACTTAAATTACCACTGTGATACGTACAATGGATTCAAGTAAAAGTGTAAATTTAGGCCCCACAGGTTATGGGTCAAAACCCTTCTGGTTCAACTTTCAAAATGGACTGCAATGCAAAACATTTTAAAAATAATTATCTTAAGAACCAAAATTTTAAGCTCTCATATTAGGATACATGGCTAACAAAGTTCTAATCTACATGTACACCATATTCTTTTGACAATTTATTTTAATCATTATAATCAAAAGGGATATATATTTGTATGCACTGAAATATACCAGCTAAGCCAAAACATGAATAATGCTTGTTAAAGTCACACTGTCTACATTTATTTGACCATCATCTTCTGATCTGTTTTCAGCATGTACATGTACATGTAAGTACGTCATTGTATGATACATTGTATCTAACAGCCTTTCTAGTCTACTCTAAATGTTAAGGTTAATAGGGGATACAGACGTTTTAATAATTGTATATATACATGTATGCCTACATGTAACTAACACTTTGCTACATTTTTTAATACATGTATATCTTAGATCTTGAATGTATGTTCCACCAGTCATTTTTGCTATCTGTTGTCCATTCATGTACATGTACATCATAAATTTTTCACATTTAAATCTTTTCCCAAATTAAGCTATTCGGCTGAGATGATATTTAGTTGACCCACAAATGTATGTATACTACCAAAATTATGTTTGACAGCATAACTATCCATTTAACTAAGACAGCCGCTATGAGTGAATTTTCAATAAATTCTAAAAATAGGTTATTTGTACAATGTATGCTGGAATTTTAACGTATTGTTCAACCTTTTCTATGAATTTTTAAAGTCAAATTGAAGTCTAGGTAAACCTATAGCTAACTATAGGCTCTGGTTTGTGTATCAAGATTATGATATTTTGATATTATGATACTCTTGAGTTAACTCTGGTTTCATCTACTAATAAAACTGACCACCAAGATATAACTGAAATATTGTTGAAAGTGGATTTAAACACCCTTACGCTAACCCTTACCACTTGCTCTACACGAATGAGGTAATAGGAGAGGCTTTATTAGACTTAGAGCACATTAATGTAAGGAGATAAGGTTCATACATTACCTCTTTAGTACTACTCAAAATGTTACGATTGCAGGACAAATGTTGATACAAGTTTAAAGCCTATAACATCTGTTTAGAACATACATGTACATTATGTTGTCTCTACAGGACTTTGTATTAATGTTGAACCTATAAAATATTAATATGTCAAACACAGTATGTGTTAATTATAAAAGTATAGTCATTAGTACATACATGTGTATAGTTCATTATTACTTCCTTGTTTTATAGAACACTGGAAGACATCAACTTGGTTATGGAATATGCCAAGCTAGATAAATCAGAAGTAAAGCCTTCTATACAGAGTGTGTACTTCTCCACACAGCTTGACAATGATGCTATTAAACTCCTGGAAGTTGACAACTTTATATTGGATTCAATTAAAGTGGGAGATGAGTTAGTATTATATACTGTAATAGATTTTAGATGAAACCCAATTAATTAATTACCATTATCCTTAATTGACATGACATGATATTTTTATAAGAAAATCTACTACCGGTAATTAAAATTGAGATACCGTATATATTGTTGTCATTGCTAACCTCATAAACAAGGTAGGGGTTTCAATTACTGGTATAAACATAAAATATACCTCAAATTGAGTGGGAGATTGGTTCTATAACCTTGAGACATGTGAGATGAGAAGTACTCTTGAACAATAGTTCAAGAGTACTTCTCATCTCACATGTCTCAAGGTTATAGAACCAATTATTAATTGGTGTGAAAATGCTACCTACATGAAGCTATCAGAATTGACAGAAAGATTATTGAAAACAGGTATAATAAAAAAGTACCTGTAATATTAAAACACTGTCCTCAGTGTACTTTACATGACAAACTAACAACTACAAACATGGAAACAATCACAGGCCTTAAATTTGTACAAAGGACAGAAGTTATGAAGAATTAAAGGAGGCTGGAATACCAATCCCAGTGTTACATATATATAAAAAGATGACATGATGTTATCAGTAAAAAATCAGGGATAAATTCTTGACTAGAGTATTGTAAACACCATAAAACATCTACACAAATTCTGTGACTTCATTAAAAGAAAACTTATGCTGATTGATGGAAAGCTTTAGATTGACCTTGATTATTAGGGCTGTTCCTTTAAAACATACACTGTACATGGCACCCAGACTGAGGCAAGGTACTTTGATAACATTGCCATGGCTGGGTGTCTAAAGCATCTCTAGCAGGTGAAAATGAAGCAGAAAAAATGAAATTACGATAATGAATGATCACCCTATTTTCAAAGTACATTACCTGGGTACTGTTAAAATGGAATAAACTTGACCTGTTTTTGATTTTTAGATTTGTTTAAACTTTACCTGTTTTTGATTTTTAGATTTGTTTAAACTTTAAAAATCGTAATAACATCTATAATTAAAATAAAAAAGCAAAAATGCCATTTCAAAATCAAATATCAAAATCACAAAAGCAAAATCGGTACCTCTTACACACAAATACATGACCACTCACTTTACTGTTGATAAATTATAACAATTTTATCCTATAAATCTTCTTCGTTTCAATATGGAATTGTTGACAGAGGATTGTTATATCTATTAATTCTAGGTTTAAACTATCCCCCATCTCTGTAGAATATTATATCTATTAATTCTAGGTTTAAACTATCCCCCATCTCTGTAGAATATTATATTTTTTAGACTGGTGATTCGTGGTGACAAAGATGAAATGGCAGTACTTTGTACAAAGGACAAAACTTATGATATAAAGGAAGCTGAAATATCAAACTCAATGTTAATTATACCTCAGCTAAAGACAGGACAGGATCTAGGCCAGGAAATTCTAGGCCAAGAACTTAATATTAGACAGGCAAGTTTTCTGGTTTATCATATTTTGGGGTGGGAGTAATCAACAAAATATTAATATCTCATAGAACTCAGGAATTGCATGAATGTCCATGAAATTTAGATTCCCATATTATGCATAAATTTTCCTCAAACCAAGAATATTTGTCAATAAAGAAAGGTTTGCTACAATATTGGAATGTCAAGTAAGAGTTAATATCAATTTGACATATAAGAGGTATTTATATTTTTATTTGACTGACTCTTTTTAGGTTACTTCCACAATACATAACTACTTTGAGTTACGACATTGTAAGCCCAAGTTGAGGAAGTTACGGATGTTATTAGAGGAAAATATGTACAGTGGGAAAGAGTGTGAGGAAGACGAAGAACATCAAGGAAGAAAGGTACAGTGTATTGTAAATTAGAGGCTGTCATGGTTGTGATCGTATGGTAGGTAGATTTACATCTTCCTATGCCGTCAGTGCCTATCACCACTAAAGTTGTGAGTTCGAATCCTGTTCAGGCAAGGTGTACTGGATACAACATTATGTGTTAAAGTTTGTCAGTGACTTTCGACAGGTCAGCATATTTCTCCAGGTACTCCGCTTTCCTCCATCAATAAAACTGACCACCACGTGCACGATATAAATGAAATGTTGTTGAAAGTGGCATTAAACACCATAAACATAACCCTTTATTTGCCATTTCCAAAACAAATGATATAAAATGACTGATAGACCTTTATGAAAACCCCAAAGTCTTAATTTTATTGTAGAAAGTAAAACATTTTGGATCAAATTCATCTAAAAGACTTCTTAATTTACTTTCAGTTCCTTGACAGAGGTTGGCATAGGGTCTATTATCCATTTTGATTACTAAAACCATTACTTATATATAGTATTTTGTATAGTTCTGGCATATGTCTATGAATAATCCATTGAAAATTAACTTGTTCTCACCATGATATAGCTGATAAATTGCTGAGTTGGTGTTAAACAACAATCACTCACTCTATGAATAATTTGTATACACACTACAGACTGAGAGTATTCATAAATTGAAAAGAATGACTAATAATGTTCTAATGAGTAACCAGTTTATTCACTTGAGTATCCATTGTCTCTCAAATTGATTTTCATAGTAACATAGCTTAAGTATGCATATAATTTTACAGTATTCTTATGAAGATCTCCTCAACTTAGTTCAGGCTAGCTCAATGGAGTTACAGACAGCTTTACAAAAACTTCAGGCTTGTCAAATTGAAGGTAAGACGGATTATTGTACAGACATCTTGACAAAAATGTATGTATTACAGACTTGTCAGATTGAAAAGTAAAGATATTTTCTGAATCGAGATATTCTAATTAGGTTTCCCTATCTCTCAACTACGTAAAGATACACATGTATTTGAGTATTGTAATGTTGACATCTTTTTGACTATCGAATGAGTAAGTGATTGTTGTTTTTCAGCTATATCATGACGAGAACAAATTATTCCATGAGATGATGATGATGTCCGCTTTGTACTAGACCAATATGCTTATTATCCCCTCGCCAACGAAGTTGTGAAGGGATATAGTAATGCTACGGTCCGTCTGTCCTTCTGTCTGTCCTTCCGTAACATCCTTGTGAACACTCTAGAATCAACATCCTTCACTTGATTTTGACCAAACTTGGTACATACTTAGTCCTTAAGAGAATCTGGAACCCTATTGATTTTCAAGGTCAAAGGTCAAGGTCACTGGGTCAAATTTTTACCACATAATATCCTTGTGAACACTCTAGAATCAACATCCTTCACTTGATTTTGACCAAACTTGGTACATACTTAGCGCATAATATCCTTGTGAACACTCTAGAAGCAACATCCTTCACTTGATTTTGACCAAACTTGGTACATACTTAGTCCTTAAGAGAATCTGGAACCCTATTGATTTTCAAGGTCAAAGGTGAAGGTCACTGGGTCAAATTTTTACCGCATAATATCCTTGTGAACACTCTAGAATCAACATCCTTTAATGGATTTTGACCATACTTGGTACATACTTAATCCTTAAGAGAATCTGGAACCCTAATGATTTTTAAGGTGATAGGTCAAAGGTCAAGGTCACCAGGTCAAATTTTTACCACATAACATCCTTGTGAACACTCCAGAATCAACATCCTTCAATGGATTTTGACCAAACTTGGTACATACTTAGTCCTTAAGAGAATCTGAAACCCTATTGATTTTCAAGGTCAAAGGTCAAGGTCACCGGGTCAAATTTTTACCACATAACATCCTTGTGACCACTCTAGAATCAACATCCTTCAATGGATTTTGACCAAACTTGGTACAATACCAGACCTCTCGCCACAGTATTTTAGAAGGGCGCCGTGCCCTTCATGCCCTTGGTCGCGCCCTTCTGCCTCTAGTACCATATCCAAAATGCCCTCATGCCTTTTTCGTAAGTTTTTAAAAATTTATACTAAAACTGCCTTTCTTTTGTTAAAAATATCGATCGATGTGTATGATCTGTCAATTAACAGATTACATCACAAAATTTGACACCTGTTGTATAGTCTGAAATAGTTAATTACAGGTGATCAAAGGCAATTAACCTTAATTAGCGATCATTCATTTTGGTGAAAGAAGATAATAAAATAATTGAAGTGTCGGCGGCTTGTGGTGTTCAGCTTGGTACACTACTCATTTCCAAGCTACTCAGGATTAGTCACAGCCGCTCGTTGTTGTAAATATGATAAACCATAAAAATAAAGTATATTTCATCAGTTTCAAATATGCCTTCACAGAAAGGTTGTTTAGCTCAGTTGACATGCGACAAGCAGAAGATTGCGTCAATCAGATCGTTCTTCAACAGATTCCACTTGGTACTAGCAGTTGTTTATTTATTTAATAAAGTGAAAAATAAGTGCCAATATAATAAAATATGGCACATTTGTTGTACCACACTTGGTACTTACTTAGTCCTTAAGAGAATCTGGAGCTCTAATGTTTTTTAAGGTGATAGGTCAAAGGTCAAGGTCACCGGGTCAAATTTTTACCACATAACATCCTTGTGACCACTAATCAACATCCTTCAATGGATTTTGACCAAACTTGGTACAATACCTAGTCCTTAAGAGAATCTGGAATCCTATTGATTTTCAAGGTCAAAGGTCAAGGTAACCAGGTCAAATTTGTAGGCAAGGGGATATGCCACGCTTTGCGTTGCCCTTGTTTGGATATTTATGGTGACAGATCACAGAAACAAAAGTCCACGGGTAAACATATTTCTCCACTTTGACACATTATTCTGATTTCAAGCCAACCAGTCTGTGCTCTTACTCCTTAATGCTGTGTGCTTAGCGAAGGAGGAGCAAATACTAGTTTTATAGTCTTTCGCTTGACCCGATGATCTATCACACTTGAGGCAAGCACACTGACCAATACACCACCAATTCAGTTTTTGGACTATAGGAAATAAATTCTCTTTATCTGAGGCCCTGCCTGTATGTCACCAAATACTACCCTGCCTACCCTTGTTTACTCCAAACTTAAAATTTGTATTGTTTTTGATTTGAGAATGTTAATTACATTTTACACCAAAAAAAAACTGTTTCCCATGCAGAGCAGCAAGTTGAAATCACCCTTTACATAACCCTTATAGTCCCACTAAATCAACTTGGGAAAACATAATTTGTTGTCACGGATATGTCATTTAGCTTGTTAATGTACAGGGAATAAAATTGATGAATTTATAGATTTTTTTGCTAATTTGCTTGGCCTTGATCCTACTGGAATATATACTTAAGATAAACAAAAGGTCACTGAGGTAATTTTTCATTAAGGTGATTTGATATCTGATCAGATTGTTTTTACTTTTCATGATAGTGGGAATAGAACCAAAGAAAACGAAGTCCTTTCCATTATCATTATAATGAATGAAGTTTTCTGAGTAAATAAAGTCAGTCTATATTACGTTTTTTATTGATTGACAGTCATCTGTTGCACCCCAATAATACAGATGTGTAGATTTGTTTGTTTACCAAGTCAAAACAATCATATAATATGACATGATTGACAATCAGATTAAGCATTAAGATAAAATAAAAAATATATATATGACCCTAATATAACCCATTTAGTGGGTATTGCAATACGTATTTGGGTATTGCAACACAGATTTGCACAAGGTAAATTGTAATTAAACACATGAATCTGCAATCTTAATTATCCCAAAAGTTGGATTAGATAAATGTGTTCTGGTGATGTGGACTGATATTGAGGCCATTATTTCTTATATTCTAGCAATTATTATAGTCAAATGAATATCTAAACACAAAAAATTAAAAAAATGTCAAAAATGAATATACACTCAAACCTGTCTAATGTGACCATCTAATAGAAGATTGAAATAGTCATATAAGACAGGTGGTCACTAAACACAGGTGACCTAATATGAAAAACATCAAAGGGAAATGAAAATTAGTCATACAAAATAAGTTATTACTTAGGTGGTCACTGATGCAAGTTTGACTGTATTTTTTTTTTCACCTCAGTTCTTAAAATTTTCAGCTGAAATGTAAGTCCACCAAATAATAATACAAACCTATATTAAATATAAAACACATAATATATGTATAGATTTAAAGTTGGACAGAAAATATTTACAAAAAAGAATTAGTACAAGAGAATATTTCTTTAGTGTATGTACACTTATGTACCAGTGTAGGAACAATCTTGATTGCTGATGAATGTGCTAAGAAACAATTGTTTATCTGACATCTTTACAAAATTAATTTGTCTAACCCATACAAACATCTGTCTTCAGTTCAACAAAGTTTGACAGAACCTGTCCAAACCATACTTCTGTCTTCAATACAACAAGGTTAGACCAGTTTAACTGTACTTAGATCTGTCCTGTCATTGCCATTAGTTACTTACTAACACCCTCTGTATGTTATCAATATTTCATTGTATTTGAAGGTTACTGGAGAATACTGGACTTCCAGTTTTTGTCTCTTGTATTGAGTCATATTATACAACTGTGTGATGAAAATGATTGGATTAGAGCTGGTATACCATATCAGGAATGTATGCAGATATTAGAAGAATTGTTCCCAAGGTATTAGCATAGCTACCACAGCTAAGTGGGTAAAAAAAAATATGATTACAACTACAGACTTCAGATTTCTTCACACTTTTTGGTAGAGATTATTTTATTTTATTGATTTCATTACATTATTAAGAAACGATATAGTTGTAAATGAACATGAGAGACTATCCAACTTTACACTTAGACACAAACCAAAGCAGAGGAATAGCACCTTTATTGCTGTTCTACATACACTTAGTTTTTGAATAATTTTATTAAACCTTGATTTAATTTTATGAAACCAATGCAAATGTCCTATAGGATCATGAACATTTTTTAGGGAAATATAGTCATAGATATATTTTTTAAGTAAATATATATTATCTTGTTACATTTAAGGGATGTACTCGACCATGTATTAAAATGTTACACAGACAAAGCTAAATCTGTTCCTACAGAAGATGATGAAGATAAGATGGAAATAGGTAATTATTTAAATACTTCAGCCGTTATATACACTGTCAGATGTAACTCGACGACTATGTTTAGTTGATGGAGGAAGCTGGTGTTCCCAGAGAATACCACAAAGTGTCTTTAATTTCCTGTTTAGCTTTCTAACATTAAAAGTACAAGACAAAGATACCTTGTTATGAGCTGGACATGAACCTATACCAAACAGGTGAAGGGATAGTTGTTATTAAACATAAACTGTAACCTTAATTTCTAAACCACCACAGAACACAACCTTTCTTTTGATTTTCTGCACTAAAGGCGAGAAATGTAGATATCTAATTTATAGTGCATGACACGTTTCTGGACTAACCTTCATGAGGTATGCTTA
This sequence comes from Gigantidas platifrons, assembly GCA_002080005.1. NCBI lineage: Eukaryota > Metazoa > Mollusca > Bivalvia > Mytilida > Modiolidae > Gigantidas > Gigantidas platifrons. The sequence continues at coordinate 857,293 of MJUT01042310.1, read as the reverse complement.
AAAGTCAAAAGATAAAATTCCAATTAATTTATTGAAGTCTTTGGGAGCAAGGAAACAAAAGGGTCAAAACAGCTTTACCAAAAATCAGAGAAAGATACATCTATCAGGGGAAGATGAACTTTATCTTAATAATAACTACATAATTTAGAAATTGTAAATTTCAATATATCTTATGAATAATGTCAGTGCTAAAACACCTACTAATGAATGAGTGTATGATATCTTCAGGGACTCAGGGACGACTAGTCCACCAGTAGAGGTGTTTGTTTGTTTGTTTGTTGGTGTTTAATGCCACTTTCAACAATATTTCATGGTGGTCAGGTTTATTGGTGGAGAAAACCGAAATATGCAGAGAAAACCACAGACCTGTCGCAAGTCACTGACAAACTTTATCACATAATGTTGTACACCTCGCCCTGATCGAGATTCGAACTCACAACATCAGTGGTGGTAGGTGCTGATTGCATAGGTAGTTGTAAATCCAACTACCATATGATCACGGCCACGACGACCCCCCAGTAGAGGTATTGACCCAGTGACCATAATAGAAATGTAGAAAATCAAATTTAGTGTACACAACATGTTTCTGGAATAACCTTCATCAGGTATAGTCAAAGTCAAAAGATTGGAAACCAAATAAGGCACACTTACTCTTAAAATAATTTGCATAAATAGTAATAAATACAATCAACTTTTGTCTTGTTTATTAGATATAGATTTCTATTATTTGAATGAAGATAAAGTCTGCAGATTTTTTGCTGAACAGATCTTGAAACATTCTAGAGGAAAGGTATAAACCATTTATTTGTAACTATTTTTGTAGCTGAATCTGTTTCAGACCAGTTCACCTGTTATATGTACTGCAATGTGTATGTGTGGGATGTAAAATCCATCTCCTTAGGCCATACAAAGTTAATTTCTTGGTTCTCAGGCCTGCCCGCATGTGGAAATTCGTCGCCGCATTGCCGATTTTTTTGCAAAAATAGTAAAAAAAAAATTTAAATGCGGTAGCGCTGTCCGTACGGAAAAAAACAACCGCATCCGTTTTTCTCTTATATCGCGTGGTCGGTGAAACGCTTTAAAACGCATCATGCTTAAATGAGATTTAAAGCATCGTTATGACAATGTATAAATAAAAAACGTGTTTCCGTTTGACATTTAGACAAAATGTCAATCGTTTCTGTGCAAATTCGGCACAAATGTTTGCCAGTTTTACCAGGAAGCATAATAAGGGGCTTCTCCGAAGCTTGTACCTTATTGGAATTGTTTACGGAGACCAGCGGATTGGCCGTTTCCATAAAAATTAACCACTTGTGATGTTTCTGCCACCATCGGAAGAAATAAAATTGAAATTTTCAATAAAGTAATGAAAAGATTTATACATTGCCATATTTTTCACAAAAAAAAGAAGAAAAAATGCCTCCCTCATCACTTTTTACAGCAGTAAAAGGATAAAAAAAAATGCCGCCCTCCCTCATCAATTTTGACAAAAAAGAGCCTGAGAACCAAGTAATTAACTTTGCATGGCCTTAGGCAATCTAACAATGCTTATCACTAGACAGGGCTTTCATTACTTGGCAGTACTGGTAAATAAGTCGACTATTGGAGGTCGACTTTACAATCTTGTTGGCTCAAAAGTGAAGTGGAAGTGGCTTTGTATTTTTGACAAACCACCCTATTCTGTTACCCAAATATTTTTGGAATGTATCATACATAAATAGACGAAGTAGTATCTTCAAATCCATTTTGGTTAATGAAAGCTTTTCATTCGTTCTACGAACATTATTAGGTTAAAAATAATTTCTCCCCGAAGTCTCCCACTTCTCACTGTCGGCCTGCTCCTTCTAATTTGAAAGCAGTGAGAGTTTATTAAGGTTTGGAAATTTTATTCCAACTTGTGGTTAGGTGTACTTGATATAAGGCCTGTTTTTTAATTCTTAACCATTAACCTGGTTTTAAACTGTTTTATGGTTGAGCGTTTTTTTTTCGATGTGATTTTAACCATGCGGTTAAATGGTTAAAGAACATCTTAACCGGAATCGAAGAACGGTTGAATATGTTTGAACCTTTTTAATTACCAGTATGTTTAAGAGTTGAATTGTTTTATTTGTAAATGAAGAATTAATTTTACTTTGTTAAAAAATAATCGATGAACTAGAAAATTTCTCTTAAATATTGTTTTTCAACCATTGCGTGTTTTATCTATCTTAAGCATGTTTCAGGTTGTTTTCAACCATAAACAAGTTTGAGAATATGAAAACAGGCCAATAACTTCTTATATGTTAAACTTTTCAGGATGTTGGTAGTTTTGGTGAGTTCACAAATAAAACTGGCCGCCATATATATATATATTCATTATTATTTATGATGACAGTAATGTGGGAATAACAGAAAATTTCTTGCAATAAAACTACTCTAAATTAAATTTAATGGCAAATAACTCTTAGGGCTAAGGTGTTTTTGTATCATCTTTGAAAATATGATTCATAATGGTAAAATATTAACTCTGAAATTATTCTCCCAAAACATTTTGAGATATACTTGTCCAGAATCGTGAATTTTTAATGAATATTTTGTAGCAATCCCTCTATAGCTTCATTTAAAATTGTTCAGTACAAAGTGCCATTTACATCAGTTTTTTGTTGTTGCTATTATTGTATTTTAATTGTAAGTTATAGTTTTTTCAAATTGGTGGAAATGTTGATCGTTAATAATATTTAACTATGCTATTTCTTATTATGTTTATATGTAATTTATTGTAAAATTACATTAATAATTCATTTTATGATTATTATTTTTTTTCAGTTCAATTATCAAGATTTTACAAATACCTGGCAACAAACAGTTCCCTCTACGATGAAGACGATGGATTATCAGTTAGAGGTTTATATGTTAATCTTTGACTATCTGAAATAGTCCCATTACTAAATATAATAATATCTTCAAATTGCCATTCTTTTTAATTTTAATCTTAACAGGGATGATTTTTTTCAGTTATTTAACTGATTTCAGCTATTTCCTCTGAAAATTGTTTTCCAAAAGTTGCTGAACACAGTCAGACCAGGTGAAATATGACCATTTTGAAAGGGGGTGTAGATGGTTTCAGCTATGTTTCATTGATTTTCAGTTATACTATTTTCCTACTAGAATCATCCCCATCTAAATTGGATGCAAATTTAAATTTAGCTGCTAATATAAGCATACATGTTATAAATGTTTCTTTAGTGAGCTGCTATTAAGGTCTGTTTAATTGAAATTTGGGTCTAGGACAAAAGCCCCCCATCTTATAATATGTTTGATGTTTACACCATATCCTTTACATTTACTCCATATCCTTTCATTTTCATTTGATGTGTATATGTACACGTGACATATGCATGTTTGATCATTTTCGTTGTTGTTTTTTTTCAGATTCAACACAGGTTTCACAAACAATGACCCTATTTATTTAAGAAATAAAATTGTATATATCAAAAGAAATGGAAAACAAAAACAAAAGCATTTATGAGTTAATGTAAGGAAAACATTACATATTATCCTAATTACTATCTTAACAAAATTAATTATGAAAAACAACTCAAAGTTTACTTCTATTGAAATGAAAACAAAAAATTAAATGGTTTCAATTAAATACCTCCTGATTTACTTCAATTTCAAACAAATTATTATAGTTAAATAAGCAATTATGCACATCATTAAAAGATCAAAACACATTATAACTAATTGATTATACAATTTATTCAAACTTAGACTAAAATATAATTTAAAAAACAAAATAAATGTATAAATTTTACAATTCAATCCAGTATTTATACATTTTATTATAAGTTCATGAAATTAAATCACAAATTTTACAATTTTAGTATTTATACATATTAATACAAATAAAAATGTTCATATAATAATTTTTTATGGGGGGCTTTTGTCCTGCTCCCTTGAAATTCATATTAGACCAAAAGTGACAGGGATGATCCTAGGGTCGTCTCTTTTTGAATAGCCAATCAAGTGTGGTCTCCTTCAAATTGACTTCTATTAATATATACACTATATATATATATTTTTTTTTAAATATTAAGATTAAGAATTGAAGCAGGAATCATCTGAAAAAGAACTAGGAGCTCATAATGATGAAATTCATTTCATATTCTAGGGTTATCTATGAAATTTCTAATTTTTATAATGTTTGTTATATAAATCTCTGAAATAATTGAACAAATAATTGACTATAGTTGTTATGGATGATCCTTGACCTCTATCTGAAATTGCTACTGCTACTAAATATATAGAAATATGCTTTAACATGAACTACAGTAAATGTAAATATATACAGTATTAAAGCTTAATTTGGTTTAAAATATGAATGTTACATAAGTTTTTGTTTGTGGAGAAATTTTATTTCTGACTTCATACATGTATTTCATATATCAAGATATTTTTCATGATGCTTTCTTTACATAGGGTATGGCAATTATTGACAAAAGTAGCCAGTTAGAGACCATATCATATTTCTCTGTTGAAGATTTACCCGAAGATGTTGGGGACAGGTATCATTTCTTATTTAGTTGTCCTTTTCATCATTAATTTAATTCACATTGATTTTTTTTAATTCAAAGAAAACCTTTGGTTGTCTTTCTAGATATTGTATGGACCAGAAATAATCTAAAAGTTAATACGAAGACTGATTTATGTAAATGTTTTACAAATACTTTTTGTATGTGTGTGTCTGTGTGTATAAAAACATATACATACACTGCTATCAAATAAAATAAATATGGATTTGTTTGCTTTTCAATTTCAGATTTGATGAATTATTTAGAACAAAGGAGAAATGGTCATTAGAAGAAATTTCACCATACATTAGGTATGTGATCACAGAAGCTGGATTTAATTTTAATTTTGTTTTCAAGTTTCCCTTCTGCAATTGTTTTTGTGTAAAAGATATTAAATTATCATCATTTTTATTGTTATACCCCCCGCAAACAAAGTTTGGGGGAGGTATATAGGAATCACCCTGTCCGTCCGTCCATCCATCTGTCTGTCTGTCTGTCCGTCCATGTACCTTGTAAGCGCTATTCCTCCTAAACGGCTTCTTGGATTTTTGTGAAACTTTACACAGTTGTAGTACACTACCTGCAGATGTGCATGAAGTAATATGGTCACTGTCCAAAATTTGGAAGGGGAGATAATTCAACTTATACTTTCACGAAAAGGGGGTGGGGGACATGTACCTTGTAATCGCAACTTTTTCTAAACGGCTTATTAGATTTTTGTGAAACTTTACACAGTTGTAGTGCACTACCTGCAGATGTGCATGAAGGAATACTGTTGCTGTCTAAAATTTAGAAGGGGAGATAATTCAACTTATACTTTCAAGAAAAGGGGGGGGGACATGTACCTTGTAAGCGTAACTCCTACTAAGCTGCTTATTGCATTTTTATGAAACTTTACACAGTTGTAGTACACTACCTGCAGATGTGCATGAAGGAATACCGTTGCTGTTTAAAATTTAGAAGGGGAGATAATTCAACTTATACTTTCACGAAAAGGGG
>MJUT01042310.1:820377-851662 GCA_002080005.1 Gigantidas platifrons | reverse complement strand
GGGTAATCACTCAGTGAGGTCACTCACAGTTCTAGTTTCAAATTTGAATTGTGTGGTGGATGTTTTAAAAAATACGACTTCCACAATATTTTGTTTATATTTTGTGGAGAAATGCTGAGAACTCTGAGAAAACTACTGACCTGTGGAAAGTCTTTGACAAACTTAATCACATGAAATTGTATCAAGAACAACTGCTCATGGATGGGTATCATGTTCTCAAACACAGCGATATGCACTGAGTGCATGTGTATACCATAGATATAAATCTGACTGCCACAATAGCCTCTTGTTATTTTTAGATGGCTAAAAAGTTACAAAAATGTCGCCCTCCCTCATCAATTTTGACAAAAAAGGGCCTGAGAACCAAGTAATTAATTTTGCATAGCCTTATTCTTTGCAAATACGTCAGTAGACATTATTTATAGCCAGGAGGGTGATACAGTTTGAGATACACTTCTTTATATTTTTTAGGATATTGTCTGGACAACATGTTAGGGGCAGACAGTGCTACCATTGATCATATATTATTTTTGTTATAATATTGTTTAAATTTACATATTTTCAGAGATTTAACCACAGAGAAGTTAGATGTTGGTGGATTATTAACTAAATATGCAAGATCTTCCATGCAGAATGGAACGAAAGTGTTCAACTCGAGAAAAACACTATTATAGTTAAAATTATTTTCTAAGAATGTTGTTAGTTTTATTTTTACTACAAGCTACAAATAACCATATAGTAGATTTATTTTATGCCCTGTATATGATAGTATGGGGATATATACATTTATCCTGCAATGAGCACTCTAGTAAGCAAATAACATGTGTCGAATACAGGTGTGCTGTATTTGTATAATATACGAATACAGCTTCAAGACTTACTTTGGGGCCCACGAAAAGTTTGAGGAATATTTATTTTTCTAAATTAAAAAAAAAAACACTACCTAACCTAAATTGCAGGATAAAAACAATATTAGTGTATTGTATATATAGTTTTCCGTTCGTTCGTCCGTCTGTCCGTCCCTCTTCATTTTGTGAATGTCACTGATCTGAGATCGTCCGATAGCTTTCATGTTTGGTAGGATGATTGGTCATGATGTGTAGTTGATCATATTATCCTGCCATTTTGATTCGACAATTTTTGTAGGAGTTATGGGATTTGAACATTTTCATGCTTTTTCAATATACTGTAGTTATACTTTGTGAAAGTGTAGTGGCACGGCATCGTGTCTTTTGGACACAGTACAATTCTTGTCATTCCTGGCTTTAACAAAGAAGAAAATATTGGCTAATTGGAAAATTGAATAAAATCATGTCCTCTTCTACAAAATTCTGTTTTTAATCTTCATCTGATAAAAAAAAATCATGGCATCGTTGGCAATTCTTGTTTCTGATTGGCTGAAATTATAAATCACTGAACTGATGGTCCAAATAATTTGTTACATACTATATTGTACATATGATGTATATGAAGTCATATGCAAAGATTCCTCCTTTGATCATGTGTTAGTGAAAAACATTGTAGCAATGGGAAATTCATACGATATTTCTCCACTCAAGAGAATTAAATTAAAAATTTTAACCACAAATATTGTAACCCACATGGGCAACTGAAGGAGAGTTTGTTTCTCCCATTATTTAACACAAACTTTATTTCAAAAGCCGTCAAACGAGTCAAAGGCATGAGACATTTTAATCCTCTAGAGGATTACAGATTTTTCCACCACTGGTTCAGTGGGGTTAAAGTGCTGTAATAATGGGAGAAATGTTGTTCCTTGTATTTTCTATTGTATTTCACCACCATCATTACTGAACACAGCATCATGGATATTACTGTTTATTGTCATACATGTTAAATGTACGAAATCAAAGTGGCAAAATAGATGATTTTAGATGCTCAAAAAATACAAAAATGTTGGCAATATAAAGGCTACCATGATATTTTATTGTTCACGAATTTGAACATACTATTCTCTTGATGCGTCAATATTTGGAACTCAAGATGGCTGCCACTACACCACAGTTAAACATATCCCATGAAACATATGATTCCATGTCAAATGGCGATTGGAAATTAGAAATAGCCTTCACAGAAAAATAGATTTTGGCTAAATGAACTGAAAGTATTGACAATATTACAATATAGAGACCGTTTAAAAGCATGAAAAGAAAGTATAAACAGTGGTTGTCAACAACAGCAACATGATCAACAAAATGAACAACTACCGCTCACCTCTAATTGAACACCTTAAGACCATGTCATATGCTGATGAGATTCCAGCACCTGGCTTTAGACGGACACAAAAATGTTATACCAGTTAACAAGATCTCCAATGGCAATTCAGATATAATCAAACAATGCAATACATGCACAGATTTGCTTCCATACATTGCAAAAAGATTGACCACATAAACATGTACAGTACAATAGCAACTGACTACTAGCTATGAAGGTAGACGGTTGGTTAAAGGTAATTACTAAAAATAGTACTCTTATGACATATAAACATAACTGATATAATAAACATGAACCGTGAACGTCTAACGAAATCAATGGTCTTTGTGGGAGACCATAATAAATATGTCAATTTTATTTGAATAAAATTTTAAATATAAAATAGTAATATTACTAGTATATGGAATGAAATATAAGTTGACTGATTTAATTGCTAGTTGGATCTAGTAGTACTTCCAGCAGATTGTATGTAACGAAAATCTGATTCAAAGAGTTAATTAAATTATAGGCTGTCTGGAGTAAACTAAATCAGGTACCTCAAAGTTACAAGATAGAATGCCTAAGAATTTTAAAGTATTGGGAAGCATGAAAATCAAAGACCCAAATAACAGGAGAGAAAAATCGGCTAATGTTAAATTGACCAATGTTAATTATTTCCTTCAACTGATGATCAACCACAATGACTTGAAAAAGATACAGACAACAATGTATAACAATCCTACGTGCTAGTCTACGTCCAGAATCTGTTGTAATGCTACTTGCTAATAATCAGATGAGTTATTCTGCATGGTTAAATCAATCGTAATGTAAACCCGAGGTTCTAGAACTGTCTGAGATGTTAAAACCAATGAAACCAAAATGAAAAACATTTGATAAAACCATATTATGAACTATAAATCACAAATATGTGTAGCTCAATGTTCTTATTGTTTAAAAAACACAAGTAAACAATATATAATATAAATATCTAAACATTAGTATAGCAATGTCATTAACATGAATAGATTCATTGACAAGTGACAAGTCAACAAAGCAGGTGTAGAAAGAAATGCTTCTGTAATCAACAGAAGATTATACTCGCAGCATCTACTATCGACGTTGCTTAGTTAATTGGAGATGTCACAGCATATAGTAATTGTGAGTCTTTCCAACCAAATTTCCTGGACTGACCTCTGCTATAATACAATAAAGATTCAACGACAGAAGTCCATGTGTGGTTCAAGGCGGTTTTCTGTTTTATAAACTCGTTTAAAGTTCATTGAAAGTCCATCAGAGACCTGTTTCAATGCAGAATGATAAATTATTGTTATATCCTAAATAAACAACCGGTAACTCTACATCTATTTTATCAGAAAATGGAAACCAAACGTCTTTATTGTATTAACTGCTAGCCATCACGAAACGGGCACATGCAACATGTCAAGAGACGGAACACACGGATGAAGTAGGATGATTAATAAGTCAGTGTCTTGGGACCTGGGTACGCTGTATTCATCTTGGACATTAGTTTTATTTAAAACTGAATCTAAAGCGCGGCACGATACATAATCATTGCATATTATTCCAGTGATATTATCACAATACCAAAGTTCACATATATACAGCACTTTGATAAATTCTAAATATAAAAATAAAAACAAAACGTAGTATTTAGTACTGTTCATGAAGGTGTTGAATGAAAGAAGTAAAATAAAAAGAAAGAGGAACAACTACGTTCGGATAATACCATACCTGTACCTTGATTGTTGCCTGGTTACAACAATTCTATAAAAAAAAACCATTAATGTAGTTATGGAGAAATTTTGATGAACGAAAACGAGACTACAGTATACCACTCCACAGGACATCTATACGAATATATGTGAGAGAGCCATTGCTTGATGCCAGATGAGTAATTTGTCAGTTATATTATTCCGAGAACAACTAGAATAGCATTCAATGTAATTATGATGATTGTGCTAGCATACTGAAACAACAGTCCGTGGGTAGACTTGTCACTCGGACACATTATTCTTATTCAGAGCCAACCAATATTTGCTGTTAGTTCTTATAGTGCTGTGTGTTTAGCGGAGAAGCAGGAAAAAGCAATTTTATTGTCTTTGGTTTAAGTTTTGAAAAACCACACTTGACTCGCTTGATAGCGATTGGTTCAGTAGAGTTCATGCATTTCGGGGTTACTGGTAAGAAATTGTTAAAACCGGAGGAACTTGCTTCAGTTTGATCAGGCGGAAAGTTTGTTTTTCGGGATATTTCGAATCATGTAACAAATGTATTCCGTTGCTATATAATTCTACTCTATTCCGCGGGGCAAAATATATTGAAATAAATAAATAGACGCGTACGGATGCTGTTATCTGGCCCTTGCACTTTTTGAACAAAGACATTGGATCAAACTTGAATTGCATTGGCAAATTACATATACCAAAATTGATTTAGCATGGATCTTTACTTCCAAATCAACATATCTATGTATATCGTGCGTAGTAATTTCATACTGTATTAGTCAGAACCGGTTTTCATAATACGGGGGTATTTAAAAAAAACTGTGAAAAGAATTCAGTATCGAGACTAGGCAGTGACCGTATCGAGCAGACCCACGAGCTGATTGTGAAGTCAAATTTTCAGTTACATCAATAACTTTGTTGTATAAAGAATATATCAGTATTATACGTAGCATGTTTGTACATATACCTATATATTTCCTCGTCATTATATATAATGTATGTATATGTACGAATCAGCTTGTAATTTTTAAAATGTCTTTTATAGATTGATAGAGACTTTCGAAGGACTTTTGACAGTTAAATATTAGTGAAGCATAAAGTTGTGTAAAATGAACTTATTTATAATATGATGTTGTTTGTTGTGTTTTAATACAAAATAGAATTGGTCACTGCGCCAGTAAATCTTCACTTGTGTTTGTGTTTTATTTATTAACAAGTATAGGTACTTGGTTTTCGTCGTATATATAATATTACAGCTAACAGTACATAAATACTTTATGTTCGTTTGAACAACGTGAATAAGAACATAACACTATTTATATGTTCAGTAGAAAATTACACCATACAACTTTTCTCTTGTCGGTAGATAGCGAACTGTATACATTTCTTGTCAAAACGAGCCTTTTGTGGAATTAGGTAGTATGCATGCTTGCTCTCCGTCTTAACACAATACACATGCGGCAGTAGTTTCAAATGTCAACTTATTCACTAAGATCAAAATCGTAGAAATTAGCAGGATTTCAACAAAGTGTGACATAAACTGTAGTATATTCGTCATTTAGACATATTTTTCATTTCTATATAGACTGACTGTAACTCACAATAATGGTACAATGTTCTTACCTAATAGGATTTGGTTAGTTTTCGGAAAGTGAGTCTGAAAATAAAATTGTGGTGTGTTTGCCGAAACCCAACAATAGAATGCTACTAGGTAACTAATACTGACTTCAATGTTGTAACCTAGTTTATATAGTACCTACAAATTGAAAACAAAATATACAAACATAACGGAATAACCAGAATATACTTAAATCACAAAAATTGTATGAAGATTATGAAGAAAAACTTCGCTTACGTGGGAATAAATTTCAGCAAAACTGTTAGGAGTGAGTAATTGTTGTTTAACGCAACCTCAGCAATTTTTCAGCATTATCATTACGAGAACAAGTTAATTTTCAATGAAATGATGGGGAGATCCGCATAGTACAAGACAAACACGCTTAGCTGGATATCTGTAGTGCTAGCTCACTGAAACAACAGTCCATGGGTAGACATGTCGCCCCACTCGGACACATTATCCCGATTCTCAAGCCAACCACTCTTTGCTCTTACTCCTTAATGCCGCGGGCTTAGCGGAGAAGCAATAAATACAAATTTTATAGTCTTTGGTTTGACTCGAACCCACGATCTACCGCGATTTGTCAAAATTGTTAAAGAAATGACCTATGTTTATATATATATGGGTTTTTTTGTGTGGAAAAAGTGTGGTTTTATATGAAATATATAGGTGGAAAAGTGTGGTTTTATATGAAATATATAGGTGAAAATGGGAGGTGCAGAACAATTATATCTATTTACTGTACATGCACGTAGCACAGCAGACCATTTTAAAACATTTAGTTATCTATTATTATTGACCAGGACTAGGTTGCACAAACCTTAATTATATAGGACAACAAATAGCTGGTTGTCGTCAAAAGATTTTCATTCCCAAAATAAATCTATCGTCTTAAGATTTTGCAAATTTGATTTCTTTTGCTATTGAAAGAATAAATATAGTAGGTGTTTCTATGTGGTCAAATTAATAAGGCAAGTACATCTTGTTATTATAATCGATCGAATACCGTAAAAATGTTTAGGATATATCTTCATCAGACACGACTTTCTTTGTACTATAACTAGTTATATGTGGGTGCTTAATTTATATGATTTTGACCAGATCAGTCATATTTTGTTGAACTTGCACTAGGATATCCAGCTAATACAATAGAGAGAACGTTGTACAATAATATCTATAAAAACTTGTCCATCTCCGCTAATACGTAATCATTTGTTTTTGCATAGTGCCAGTGGATGTTGTACTTTTTGCATCAGAATATAGAAGAAGTAATGTCCCTTTAATAAATATTTAGAACTATACTATGTCGCTAAAATCCAATCTTTTTCCTGAAATTGAAGCATGTAGTAATAAATGCTAATACAGTTTCAAATATTTGCACTAAAATTACTAGAGTAAAACGACGGGTGCTACTAGTGGAGCAGGAACTACCTACCCTTCCGGAGCACATGAGTTCACCCCGGGTGCTACTAGTGGAGCAGGAACTACCTACCCTTCCGGAGCACCTGAGTTCACCCCGGTTTTTAGTGGAGTTCGTGTTACTCGATCTTTAGTTACTGAACAGAAAAAAATGAATACCGGTATACAAATATTTGTATATTCAAATTTTTCTGATCAAAAACTTGTATCTCTCACCAACCATATTCATAATGTAAGACGACCAAATTATGTTTGACCTAATTAGAACTAGAACCACTGGTGAAAGTAGACGTTTTCTAATTATTAGATAATTTGATATTCAAAAGAAAATATTATAAAAAATATATTTTATACCAGGAAAATTCAGTGCTGAGGTGGGATTCCCCCGGGGAAATAAAAAAAAAACAACATATGACAGAAGTGACGATTTGGTAGCAATGGTCAAGACAAATAATGTCCCACCGAAGTTATAAATTATCAACACGACGATACAGAGATAACCTTGTGTCTAAGCATTTTATATTTGTTATTTTCGACACACGAATAATGAGGATGTGGTTTATAATAAAGTCTTAGAATGATTACGAAGTGGTCATCGCCTGGCATTCTCCTCCACAATTACAGCGATAAGTCATAGATCTATAATTATAAACAATATTCGATAGAAATGAATGACAATAATTATGGATATATACTTAGCTAAACAAGATTGGGACATAGACAGAAGGTAACAAGCTGTACACACTATGTAAACATACTGACATTAAATATGGTCAGCATAAACAGAGGGCTACCAGCCCTAAACTTTATATAATTATAAGTTTGTCTATATAAATAAGGCTACGGTGCTCCTCGGTTGAAGTCATCGCTACAAAAAATATATGGTCGTCATCATGAGCTGATTGACCGTAACAAAATATCCAGATTTTGAATGACAATATAATCTTTTCCTTTTTACGAGATGTTTTCGCCGACAATAATTTTACCGAACTATATGAGTAAAATGGCGGGTGTCCTATAAGAAGCGGGAACTGCTTAACATTCGCTATCATATGAGTTCACCCACGGTTTTGGAGTCATCTATTTTTCTGTGTGGTGTTGTGCTTTTTGTTTTGTTTGTCGTCGTCCTGTGTCTTGTGTGCCCAATGTTGCTAGTGTTTCTGGATTTTCCCTTGGTTTGCCCCTCCGTCTTTATCTAACGTATATTTAAGCTTAAGCAAAATGCACCAAGTCCTTAACGTTATATATGTATGTATATGTGTGCATGCTGAAATTAAACATGATAGATATAAACAGAGGGCAATAAACCCTAAAGAGTACCATCTTATATATAATATAATGTCCTGTCATTACAGAGTTGACTATATACGAACACATCTTAGCTGTAATTTCCTATGTATGTCAATGTTGACATGATTGTTTTTAAACCTTTTGTCCGGATTACATAGCATATTAATTCCTGATCCGATGATAAATCAACACAAATTAGAAATATTTTACCGCTGTCATGTAATATCGTTATAAACATTTGATGCAAAACAAATTAATTACAAAAATCATGAAAGGTTAATAGAGATTTATACTGGCTAGACAATGCATTGACGTACACAGTTTATACATCAGAACAAATCATAAAAGCAAAGTCCGAAGACTCATTTGAGAAAAGTAACAAACTCGATGCAGAAACAACAGCCGTGCAATCCAAAATGTAAATCAAAACAACTGAAGAGAAAACTCAGAGAAACACAGTCTATCACATAATCTGACAGTGAGACATATTCTAACAAGACAGCTACTGAACCGAGGTTTCCTAAACGATAAATTGAAGTGATCACTTAGAAAAGTTTTATGGTCGCCACCATGAAATGGTTAACCGTTACAGAAAATTTGTGTAAAATGACCATGGAGATATTCTGCTTGCTGTAATAACAATCCCATCATTTCCCAATTCTTGACTTATCACCGGATTTATAACAAGAGAAACACGACAGGTGCCACTAGTGGAGCAGGAATTGCTTACCCGTTCGGAGTCCCTGTGTTCACCCCGTTTTGTACTGATGTTCATAATACTCAATCATTAGTTCCCTATACAGTATTTTTGTCCTCTTTGTCCTTTTTCATTGGCCGTTTATTTTTTCTGTCCTTCGAATTACGGCTTATGGTTACTCCTTTGGTATCTTCAAACTGTTTTTCGGATAAATCTACTAGCGGGAATTTTTCAAGGACGATGACACTGCATTTGAGCAAATCTAGAATATATATATGATCTATGGTGTCAAGAGAGCACACAATTACCACATCATGTGCACATGGGTGTCCCTATGATATATAGCATATACCAAATGCACAATTAGTATAAAGACGGGTTCTATGTATAATGGTATGTTTCCTACAATTAAAAATTCTCCACAGCAGATCGCCATTGGCAACTTCTTGTTCCAAGTTTTCGTTAGAAACAGGTGCAAGGTACAATTGTCAAAGCATATCCATTATGTCCTATTTCAACAATGACATTCACAAATAATCTAGATCTGCTGCTTACATATTATTTGTGGTCTCATTATCAACATTGCTGGCCCAGCACACGCTTGATGTTAAAACAACAACCAAACAATCATTCTACACTCACATCCTTAAACACCATCACTGGATACATACCCCTCAATGGAGTGGAAACATACAATAGCCAAAGCTCCATATCCACATCTCCCCAAAAAGAATGTGGGAAACGCGCCATACGGAGGCGATATTGTTCATCATATACCGACTACCATACCCCAGACACTCGCGAGGCAGCTAACCTAGCATAGCATTATGCATTTATTTTAATAATTCCTGTCCTTTACTCGTCCACTTTTCAAGCATTACACCCATAAAAATCACAAAGGCTGAAGTTCATACCTGCGTATTAGAGATGGGGTTTTGTTTGTGCTGTAATAAGTTAACAGACCCCCTTTTACTGTCAGGTCTCCATTAAGATGAGAATCTGAGACTAAATCCTTTGCAGATTTCAGCAAAATATTCATATCTACATATTCCCCGGCCCAAATTATTTCTTGAATTTTAACGGCAATATGTCCGATTTTAGAGTGGTTCGTGTTGCCCAATTCATATTTGACCTAATTAGGACTAGAACCACCCGTAGCAGTGGACGTGTTCTTATTATGATAGAATTTTATATTCAAAGAAATTTTTTTTTATACCAATAAAATTGAATGCTAAGCTGCGATACCCAGGAGGAATAAACAACTGTCTACTGTGATCGAAGTGACGATTTAGCAGCAGTGCATAAGAATAATGCCCCACTGGAGTTATAAATGCTTAACACGACGATACAGAGATAACATTATGTCTAAGAATTTTACAGTTGTTATTGATGACACACTAATAATGATGGTGTGGCTTATAATGAAGTCTTAGAAACGTAACTAGAACTGATTGCGAAGTGGTCATCATCGGACCTTCCCCTTTACAATTACAGCGGAAGGACATATATCAATAGTTACTAACACTATTCGATAGAAAAGGTTGACAGGAATTATGGATACATACTTAGTTATACATGATCAGCATAAACAGAAGGCAACAAGCCGTAAACATTATTTAATTATTTATTATGTGAACATATTGACGTGAAAAAGGGGTCAACATAAACAGAGCGCTACCAGCCCTAAACTTAATCTAATTATAAATATGTCTACATAAGCAAGGCTACGTTGCTCCTCGGTTAAGGTCATTGCTACACATATCATACGGTCGTCATCAGGATCTGGTTGACCGGTACGACATATCCATATCTCAATTACAATAAATCATTTCCTTTTAACGTAGGTCTTTTCTTTCATCTATCACTGATAAGATGTTTTCCGAACTTGACTATGTGAGTAACACGATGGGTCTCTTCAAAGAAGCAGGAACTGCTTACCCTTCGCGAGCACATGGGTTCACTTCCGGTTATTTGTGTGGGATCCATGTTGCTCATCTTTGTAGTTTTCTGTGTGGTGTTGTGCGCTTTGTTTTGTTTGTCGTTGTCTTGTGTCTTGTGTAACCAATGTTGCCAGTGTATCTGGATTGTCCATTCTTGATCGCCCCTTCGGCTTTATCTAACGTCTATTTAAATATTAAACAAAAGGCATCAACTCCTTAACGTTATATACGTGTGCATATGTGCATAAACAGGATAGATATAAACAGAGGGCAATAAACCCTAAATGGTATTATCTTATCTATAATATAATGCCCTGTCATTTCAGTGTTGACCACATACGAATATATCTTAGCTGTAATTTCATATGTATGTCAATGTTGACATGATTGTTTTAACCTTTTGTCCGGATTACATATCATATTAATTCCTGATCCAATGTTAAATCTCCACAAATTAGAAATGTTAGACTGCTGTCACGTAATATCGTTATAAACATTTTATGCAAAACAAATTAATTACGAAAATATGAAAGGTTAATAGAGATTTATACTGGCTAGACAATGTATTGACGTACACAGTACATATATCAGGGTTACAATGAGACCATATCATAAAAACAAAGTTCGAAGAATCATTCGCGAAAAGTAACGATACCGATGCAGAAACAAAGACCGTGCAATCCAAAATGTAAATCAAAACAACTGAAAAGAAAACTCAGAGAAACACAATCTCTCACATAATCTGACAGTGAGACACATTCTAACAAGACAGCTACTGAACAAAGCTTTCATAGACGATAAATTGAAGTAATCACTTAGAAAAGTTTTACGGTCGGCACCATGAAATGGTAAACCGTTACGGAAAATTTGTGTAAAATGACCATGAAGATATTCCGCTTGGTGTAATAACAATCCCATCATTTCCCAATTCTTGACTTATCACCGGATTTATAACAAGAGGAGAAAAACGACTAGTGCCACTAGTGAAGCAGGAATTGCTTACCCGTTCGGAGCCCCTGTGTTCACCCCGTTTTGTACTGATGTTCATAATACTCAATCATTAGTTCCCTATACAGTATTTTTGTCCTCTTTGTCCTTTTTCATTGGCCGTTTATTTTTTCTGTCCTTCGAATTACGGCTTCTGGTTACTCCTTTGGTATCTTCAAACTGTTTTGCGGATAAATCTACTAGCGGGAATTTTTCAAGGACGATGACACTGCATTTGAGCAAATCTAGAATATATATATGATCTATGGTGTCAAGAGAGCACACAATTACCACATCATGTGCACATGGGTGTCCCTATGATATATAGCATATACCAAATGCACAACCGGATTTGTAACAAGAGAAACACGACAGGTGCCACTAGTGGAGCAGGAATTTATTACCAATTCGGAGTCCCTGTGTTCATCCCCTTTTGTACGGAGGTTCATAATACTCAATCGTTTGTTTTCTATGCAGTATGTTTGTCCTCTTTGTCCTTTTTCATTGGCCGTTATTTTTTCTGTCCTTCGAATTACGGCTTCTGATTACTCCTTTGGTATCTTCAAACTGTTTTGCGGATAAATCTACTAGCGAACATTTTTGAAGAACGATGACACTGCATGTGAGCAAATCTAGAATATATATGATCTATGGTGTCAAGAGTGCACACAATTACCACATGGGTGTCCCTATGATATATAGCATATACCAAATGCACAATTAGTATAAAGACGGGTTCTATGTGTAATGTCATGTTTTCTACAATTACAAATTCCCCACAGCAGATCGCATTGGCAACTTCTTGTTTCAAGTATTCGTTAGTGACAGGTACAATGTACAATTGTCCAAGCATATCCATTATGTCTTATGTCAACAATGACATTCACAAATAATCTAGATCTGTTGCATACATATTCTTTGTGCTCTCATTATCAACATTGCTGGCCCACCACATGCTTGATGCTAAACAACAACCAATCAATCATTCTACACTCACATCCTTAAAAGACAAACACGTCCAAAAGGAACAATACAAAACAAAGGAGAATTACCTCTGCAGAGAATAAGTGTGTTGTACTTTTGATGTACACTGGTTTTTATAGGATATGTATGCATAATATTGGAGATGTACTCTTAAAATGTGACGTTTGTATGCCGATTATGCGTGTTTTTCTTTTGACAGAAAATCATGTGTACCTATGGTATGCGTGCTGTACTAAAGTACATATGCATGTTTATCATGCGGGCTCAATAAACGTCCGAGAATACCAAAGGGTCAATCAAAAATGGACAATCCAGAAAAACTGACAACATAGGGTACACAAGATGAAGAAAAAAGACAACACAATATGTGCTGGATACCACTATACACAAACAAGCACAAACAACGTAAATAAGACATGAGTCCCTGCAAAAAAGAACTGTAGGAAACTACTATGTGACACGTGTATGCATAGAATGTGAGATGTACTCATGCAATGTGACACGAGTTGGTGTTTGTATTATATGATGGCTGTAAACCTAAAACATGACACGCGTATGTATAGAAGACGGAAGAATTAGTTAAAACCACATAGGAATGCAGACAAACATTTATATTGAAACAGCACGATAGCGTTCTGTTCCTCTGATGTTTTAGATTCCTGAACTAAAGTAAATTAGCCTTGAATCACTTAAATGGTTAAGAACGCCAATTTTAGATGACATTGATATTTTTTTCACAAACATGTAGACAAATTTATGGAATGATATTTTTTAAGAATGGCACAGATTGTCAGTCGCTGACACATCCGATAATGACTATCTGTGTTGATGGATAATAGCCCCGTCTTCGGTTTAGATACCAATTAGGGTTGATGTATGTAAGTATAGTTCGCTTAAGTTACAATTGAGATGAATACGTCAGGTGAAATTATCATTAAATGGAATAAATATTACTTCACTGTGAAAATAGACAAACCTACACCACTGTAGCATGCAATCAAAAAGGAAAAGATGAAACAAATCCTTGTTACGGATGGTCATTGAAGATCCTTTGCAAGACACAATTTTCAATCCTATCCATTATTTCCCATTTTACCTGGGTCAATCCAAACATTAGTCCATCTCAGTAACACTTTTTATACTTTATGCATTGTATATGATTTTGTTGATTGAATTGTTAGTGAAACTTATGCAAACATTAACATAATAAATATATAATTATTTAACATAATTCATGTACCTAAGTTAAAGTAGATTATATATAATAATCGTTATGGTTATATGAAAACGCACTGACAGAGAGGAGCGTTGATTTTCCTTTACCAATTAAAACATTGATAGATATAGGTGATTGTGTTACTTCAGATTGCATAAACAGAAGACATGCTTAGCAAAATAATAAAAAAAATCTAAAAAAAAAATCCGAAGCAAAATGTAACTTCTAGATATCTGAAACTTACCCACCCACATAATATACAATAAAATAAATGTTCTATATAATTAGCCCTGTTTGTCGCTATTTTTTACTTTGAACGACTTTGATGACAGTATAATATGTTATTATTTTACATCTGGATTATATACCACTTCCAGCAATCAGGTAAATGTCCTTCAATTATGCTTTCATTAAGAGGATATTATGAAATGTCTGGATGACTTCTACGTAGTTTTATTCGTTTTCGATTCTAGAGAAATTGATTTTATTACCAGGTAAAAAAAAAACCTATTGAAAAATTAAACATTTAAAGGATTTTTTAGAACTGTTTTGTCTTGCAAGAAACATGTTCTGTGTACCCTTCGTGAGCACCTGTCTCCACCTCCAGTTTTTTTGGTGTCAGTATTTCTCTTCCTCTCTTCCTATTTAGTTTTCTATGTTGTGTTTGTGTTGTTTTGTCGTCGTTCTGTGTCTTAGGCCCAGTGTTTCCTGTGTACCTTGATAATTCATTCTTATTTATCCCTGTTTCTTTGATGTTCCTGGAGTTAGAAAGTGTATTTCAATCAATAATAAATGTAGGACACATATGGACAACGTATATTCATAGAAATTAAGTCACAGAATGCCCAAAGACAAACAAAAAAGAATTTTATATATGTAAATAATGAGGTAGACTAATAAGAAATGGAGCCATTATTCAATCGAGGTACATTTTTACGTAGGTACTGATTACTTCCATCATTAGGTTAAAACCATTTGACCGACTGATCTTCAACAAGAGATTACATTTATATAATTTCACCAACATAAATTTACAGACACTCTTTGGAAGGAACGCATATGCGGAAAATGAAAACTACTTGCGCATTGCGTCAAAATGAAGTTTATCTGAAATATTGTTTTTTGCTACTTATATTCCACAATAACTTTCCGGCCATTACTTATACCGGAAGCGTAGCAAGAGTGCATTTGTTAGGATGTCCTCGTAATCCGTCTTAATGCCAACCGATAGGTAAATAGAAGTAAAAACATCTGGATTATTTATCTTGAGATGGAGTATATTATTTGATTTTCAATACAAAATGGAAAGGAATAAGAATATAAAAATAAGAACAATATTTTGGAAAAAGTAGTTCATGTGACACAAACTATAAGTGTTTTACAAACGAGATTAAGTATACATGTATATATTGTCATGACCAATATTCATGAGAGGAAGTAACCACAACTGAAAGAGACATTATTTTACCAGGATTATCTTTAATACGTACACTACACAATACTAAAGATCCATTTCAAAATGTCTGATATGTACAGAAACGTCAAAAGAATTTAGAGTTAAATACGGATATAGAAATAATACTGAAGACTAGAAATAACAGTTAATCTGTAAATTTCTAAGCAGACATTGGCAGATACCTAGCCACAGTTACTGTTTGTTGAACCGATTGGTCTTTTTTTGGTAGTTAATAATATCCTTAGAGCTACATTTTGTACATGCTAATCTTAAAACTGTATGGATGTTATATAATTATTTGATAGGTGGATGGACTGTGAAGTTTTAATTTCGGATAATGACAAATAGCATGCACCCCAAAAATGCATGCAATTTGCAAAATTAAATACACAGCAAACATAAGAAAAGCATATTAGTCCTTATTCACCTTTAATGTGTATATATTTTCTTTTGAGATTAGATCAAACATACATTTTAACAATAGGATTGGACACAAGTTGTTCCAACTTACAAAGGTCCTCTCCATATAATTGATAATGAGCAAGCAAAGGTAAATACAATATATAGCATAATAATTTCACTAGCAAATTCTATGTTTGATTTTGACTATTCAGTGTATATCTGCAGATATCTATATTCACTTTCCTTCATTACATATTTAGTATTGGTGAACTATTAATATATGTAGAGACAAAAATAAAAAATGTCAACAGGACCCATGTCGAAGGAACAATTAAATACAGTATGTGTAACCCAAAACGGAAATGAAATCATACTAAAAGGACAACAAACCAAAAAATCATTAAATAAAAAAACGCCATAGGATACATTTTCTTATTAAACCCGGTAAAGGAAATACAACTTCCACAAAAGTGTCTAGTATAGTTCGAACAATCGGAAAAGCATGTACATAAACAAAACACCAGAGGGACAAGAAAGGAACAGAACTACATTTTTGTACTATTATGTAGACGTTGTTCTCAATTCGGTGATTATCAACCTCTCATCTATCGACATGAACTTGGAATAAAGGACACCACTGACACTAACAAGTCTGCTTTCTTACTTCGGGATTCACCTTGTAATCGACAACAGAGAAAGACTGAAATCGAATCTCTACGACAACGTGATGACTTTACCTTTCCAATAGTCAACTTCCCATACGTCAGTAGTATGTTCTGGCAGTACCAACATATGAAGTTTGTATTTCACAATTCAAACGTTATTCTAAGGCTTGTGTACAATACTGTGGTTTTTTGGACAGAGCTCAGTTGCTGATGCAAAAGCAGCTCAAACTAGGATACGTTGCTCCTAGGGTGAAGTTTATTGCTGCAAAAATTCTACGGCCGTCATTACGAACTACGTTTTTCTTTCTGCTATCAGCAACAACACCTTTACCAACACGACAGGCGTCTTATAAGAAACAGCAAACTATCACTCTTCCGGAGCACCTGAATCAACATCCGGGTTTTACGGAATCTATGTTGCTAATCTCTTTCGCTTTGTATCGTTCTGTGTCCTGTGTCCAATGGTGCCAATGTATCTGGATTATACATTCTTGATTGCCACTTTATCTCACGTCTATCGAAAAATATTTATGCTGTACAATAATACCCCAGTAATGCTATTGTAAATGCGACCTCTAATATTAGGTACAGGCCACTGATACAGGCCGATGTTTTTGCTGTTCTTTTTATGAATGAACTTAAGCATCTAACCAATGTTGTAATAGAAAAATTAGATCAGGTGGCTTCTCCTGAGTACGAGTGCGGAAAAAGAAACACAGTATATCCAATATGGACCACTTCTTTTGTTTCAATATCTTATACTTATTGGTGTTAAATTTCCTATTAATTCTCACTGTTCACTGGGGTAAAGCTGATGACCGTAACTGCCATTAGGGTCATCTCAAGATGGCGGACGTGGAATCGGGTAATAATCTTTTTTGTCGAATAAATTGTTTCTGTAATGTATTTTAAATGGCACATGCATTGGTACGATAGTAATCTATGAACTTATCACAAGGAAATCACAAATTACGACTGAAAAATGTATATGAAAGAGAAAATCCGATTTAAAAAAATTGCTAACTGAAAACTGAGATGACCGTAATTGCAGTTTTCAGTTACGGTCATCTTAGCGATTTTTTAAAATCGGATTTTCTCTTTCATATACATTTTTCAGTCGTAATTTGTGATTTCCTTGGGAAAAGTTCATAGAATACTATCGTACTAATGCATGTGTCATTTAAAATACATTATAGAAACAATTTAATTGACAAACAAGATTCTTACCTAATTTCATGTCCGCCATCTTGGGATGACCGTAATGCACAGTTACTGTCATCAGCTTTACCCCAGTGACTGTTAGCGATTTTTAATTTCAGTTATATTCCATTATTTCAATATATTATCATCTTGTTATGTCTCCCCTTCGAAAGAAGGGAGACATATTGTTTTAATCTGATTTTTTCTTCCGCTTCTTCCGCTTTTTCTGCTTCTTCTCAGCAAAGCTTGTCCGGACCATAACTTTTTTGTCTTTCCAAAGAGGTCAATTATATTTGGTATGTGGATGCATGACCATAAGACGGTGTGTCGCGTACCGTACTGACCTTCGTGAGACCTTGACCTGTGACCTCAAGGTCAAATAATTGTTTTTTAGATAGTATTTTCTTGCCCGGGCCATAACATTTTTGTCTTTCGAGATAGGTCAATGATATTTGGTATGTGAGTGCATGACCATAAGGCGGTGTGTCGCATACCGTAATGACCTTTGTGGGACCTTGACCTTTGACCTCAAGGTCAAATAATTGTTTTTTAAATAGTATTTTCTTGTCCGGGCCATAACATTTTTGTATTTCAAGACAACTCTATGATATTTGGTATGTGTATGTATGACCATACGGCGGTATGGCGCGTACCGTATTGACCTTCGTGGGACCTTGACCTTTGACCTCAAGGTCAAATAATTGTTTTTTAAATAGTATTTATTTGGTATGTGGGTGCTTGACCATAAGGCGGTGTGTCGCATACTGTAATGACCTTCGTGGGACATTGACCTTTGACCTGAAGGTCAAAAAATTGTTTTTTAAATAGTATTATTTTGTCCGGGCCATAACATTTTTGTCTTTCGAGATAGGTCAATGATATTTGGTATGTGGGTGCATGACCATAAGTTGTTGTGTCGCATACCATGACCTGCGTGGGACCTTTGATCTCAAGGTCAAATAATTGTTTTTTAAATAGTATTTTCTTGTCCGGTCCATAACCTTTTTGTCTTTCCCGATAGGTTGTTGTACAGATGACCGCATTAAGGGGAGACATAAGTATTAGGTATCTAAAACAGTCCTTCCTAGTTTATTTCCAGATTTCTATTAACCTTATATAGATTGTATTAAAATTAAAATTAAATTGTATTATGAATCATTACCGAAATACCTGGTCTACTTATCTGTCATATCATAACCACTTAAACAAAAAATGATTAATTCATGCATGATACTAGTATATAATACCCTAATGTAAAAACTATAATTTATAGTGGCTTAGAACAGAAATAAAAGAGCCGTTCCCTTACTTTAATTTATGTCTAATTGTAATGTTGGATAGTCACTCATGTTCAATTACATCAATATTATTTCTTACTAAATAAATGACATGTTCATATAGATTAGTTCAAAGAGAACGCTCTAGGATCATATTTGTGGTATATGTTGAAACGTTATCAAGTAGCAATATATCATTGTCTCCTGTCGCATTTAAGTTCAGGGACAAGCCCTTAGCAAATAAAGTCTAAGAGTTGTGCAGTATGAGTCAATGTTAGCTCATATTAGTTCCAACTATCGTTTTGCTCTTGTTTCGCTCACTTCTTATTGAATACTCATTTTATGATGCTTGACTTCAGAAGGCCTGTAGTTGTATCTTACTCTTTATTTTGTCGTTATCTTACACCTGGATGACAACCACCGAGTATTAATGTCGGAAGTGATACTGGAGGCAAGATGTCTTTTAGTCAGGATTCGACAGAACTCGTTCGTCTACTAATCGTTGTATTTGAGCGAGTGAGTGAGTTATTGTTGCTTAACGCCAAATGAGCAATTTTCAGCCATATTATGGCAAGAACGAGCTACATGCCATGAGATGATAATTATGTCCGCATTTTATTAGACCAACACGCGTAGTTGGGATTTTCATAGTGCTAACTCACTGAAGCAGCAGTCCGCGGATAAACATGTCGTTCCACTTGGACACACTATTTTGATTCCGAGCCAATCAGTCGTTTTCATTTCGCCTTCATTCTGCGTGCTTGGCAACAAATATCAATTTACCATCTTTGATTTGACCCGACCGGGGATTGAACCCATTATCTAACACATGCGAGGCGAGCACGATAACCATTACACCACCGATCCCGTTTGTTGTTGTTTAAAGAGAGATAGTTGGCTTTTAAGTGACTGATATATATTTTTGTCTGCATCATCTCTGTAATTATGTATTGTTATTGTGTTTTTACATGAATAGTTTATTTTTTTCTTGCGTTACTTACTAAATCATCACCCTTTTATTTATAAAAATACTGCAATTTCTCGTAATAAAAAAAGTGAAATCATTATCGTCTGCATCATTTAGCAGACTTTATTTTAAGATATACAATATATTGTATTTTCCATTTTGCTTATCTTTTTAGTTTTTGTTGTTGTCCTGTTATGTGTCTTTACGTTTTGAGTTCGTATTGTGATGGCCGTTACGATTTCCGGATAAATCGTCCAATTATTTGTAGGAGGGGGCTCATGTCTTATTTACGTCATTTGTATTTGCTTGCGCATAGTGGTGTCCAGCACATATTGTGTTGTGATTTTGCTTTGTTAACCTTCGTCTTGTGTACCCTATGTTTCCAGTTTCACTGGTTTATCCATTTTTGATTGCCCCTTCGGTATTCTCTAACATTTATTTCCAGTCAATCATGATGGTAATCAGTTAATGCGTTTTATCTAACGTCTATTTAACGTTTTATCTAACGTCTATCTAACGTTTTATCTAACGTCTATCTAACGTTTTATCTAACGTCTATCTAACGTTTTATCTAACGTCTATCTAACGTTTTATCTAACGTCTATCTAACGTTTTATCTAACGTCTATCTAACGTTTTATCTAACGTCTATCTAACGTCTATCTAACGTTTTATCTAACGTCTATCTAACGTTTTATCTAACGTTTATCTAACGTTTTATCTAACGTCTATCTAACGTCTATCTAACGTTTTATCTAACGTCTATCTAACGTCTATCTAACGTCTATCTAACGTTTTATCTAACGTCTATCTAACGTTTTATCTAACGTCTATCTAACGTTTTATCTAAGGTCTATCTAACGTTTTATCTAACGTCTATCGAAAAATATTTTATGTTGTACAATAATACCTCAGTAATGCTATTGTAAATTCGGAATTAACTTACTTTTAGAATTTTTGAGATTTTTTCCATAAACCAAAACAAGCATTGTTTTCATAAATTTATAGCTGTCTCAAGGACACTGTTGTTTTTCTTCACAATAGACGTTTTAAAGATACATGGTCGCTTATCATATTTTTAATATCAATAAACCAGTAATATCTATGGCTTAATGATATGTCATAATATACAGTGTTAACATTAGTTGTTTACACTAGTTGACGAAGAAACTACTTTTAGAAAGTGTTATTAAGCCAGATATAGTTTTATTTAATGGCAAACCGAATGTGAAGCAAAAAATGCTACAGACCCTGGATCGTATAAGTTTACAATACGCACGAAACGCAAACGAACGAAAAACGCAAACGAAACGAACGAAAAACGAACGAACGCTTCACACGAACGACACGAAAAACGCACGATATACGAAACGAACGCACGATACACGAAACAAACGCACGGTACACGAAACCAACGCACGATACACGAAACGAACACACGATACACGAACGCACGATACGTACACACGAATAGTATCATGTTATTATTTGAATGACTTTTGTGCAAATTGATGTGATTAATTTCTGTAATCTTATATTTTATAAGCAAGTTAAAAATATAAATGATAAATTAGTTGGTAAAGTAATAGGATAATACAATTTTCATATTAAATACATGTAGTTTATATTACCAATGTGTTTAATAATTATATTTATGATTAAATTTTAAATCTCATATATTTGACTTCCAAATATCACTTTCTATTTATATAATCATACAGAATTTATATTTATATAATTATATAATTATACAGAATTTGTATTTATAATTATTCGGATTCTGAATTGACAATTTCAACCAGACATAGGTGTATCAGTTATTTTCTCGGTTAAACTGTCCGAGAGGTGTGTGGATTCAAAAGGTCATATAATTGTTAATTAGAATGAAATTACAAATGTAACAGTTGATATTTCACACCTGCAATGCATGTATTTCCCAGGTGAAAATGCCAGAGGCGTTTGTTTACATACATGTAGATGATTTCTTGTTTATTTAAATATGTTTTCCCTTATTGTACAAAATTGCTGGTACATGTAAATAAAGGAAATACAAATGTACATGTTTGTATATGTAAAATTTTGCTTACGCTTAAATTTAAAATTTTTAGTATAAGTAAGATTGAAATTGTAATTATTATTTTAAACTGGAAATCGTATATGTAGTTGATAAATGCCACGCGATCTGGTGAAGCGTGTGTTCGTTTCGTGTATCGTGTATCGTTCGTTCGTATTTCGTTTCGTGTGTTCGTCTAATTAAACTGGCGAACGATACACGAAACGAACGAACAAGTTACACGCACGAAACGCAAACGAACGGAAAACGAAAAACGAACGAACGATACACGATACACGATACATATACAATATACCAATATACAGTTAAAACATGTACATATATACATGTTTTCATCTGTATATCGTCTGGAGTAGACGATGATAATCGTTAATATCATTATTATAAGAAATCCGACTTCAGCTGGCTTACTGACGGTATGTTCTTTATCGTCAAATAATCCGTGTTTCATCTATATTTATGTACATGTTTACATTCAATAAATCTTGTGTTTTGTAAGCAAATGTTTTATTTCTAAGAGTCTGGAAATTTATTTGTAAAATTTGTTCATGCCACTATAAAGCTAAAAATTTACTTAAGTTGGCGTTAAACATCAATCAATCAATCAATCAATCAATCAATCAATCAATCAATCAATCAATCAATCAATCAATCAATCTTGTAGATGCAAAGGTGGAACTGTGATGGACCAGAAGACGACAGTTTAGATCGAAACAGAAAATATAAATGCGACCACACCTAACAAGCTATTACTCTTTAGGATCTGCTGCAGTGACGACGAGCGTATAGATATAATTTAGTTTCTTGAATAACCTTCACCAGGTACGCTACGCTCAATGTCAAAATATAGGAATACCAAATAACTTGAAAGTCTTTAGGAGCAAGCAAGGTATAGGGCATATCAGGATAGTCAAAACGAGTACAGTTACATACTAGTATACACGAGGGAGAGTGACTTTACCTTGAATAAGCTACATTATTTATGAAACTGTAAATTCCAACATGAATATATCTAATAAACCATGTCATTGCCCAAACACCTACCATTGGGAGAAATATACTTACTGAGACTTCAAAATCAGCCGAGGTTACATATTTCTGAGGGAGATTGATATTAGTTTTAAGAAGTTGAATAATTTAGGATCCGTTAATCTAAAACCAGTTGCCCTTTTGGTGCACGGAACGTGATAGTATCAATACATGAGGAAGTCATTTACGGTCTGCCATAAGCACGAGCTATGTGTTTTCATTCGATTCATGCAACCAGTGGACACCCTTGTCCAATTGCTATACACTCTGTTGGGGAAAGAGGGACGGGGTTGAATACGGCTGAAGGCTTAGTATCTTATTCACCAAAACAGAAAAAGCCATGTTTATATAATTTTCTACCACATGCAGAAACAAAAATAAAAACAAGGAACGGTCATGACAATTTGATGAACGCTGACCATGGTAATTTGTAAAGAGATTATACACAGTGATAAGACTTAGATGTTGTACATATTGTATTATTGATTTCTAGTTCAGCATGATGTGATAAACCAATCATTAACAGATTAGATACACGAGAGGGGGTAATAAAACCAACCTTATTAACAATATTGAGGAATTCCGAAGGTCATATGTATTAATCATTTACTTAGTTTAGACCTAACTTTTAATTATTTTTTCTATAACTGTAATAAACGCCATGGGTCGGTCGTGGATGTGGTCGCATATTATATATATTGTAGTTACATTTACCACTGTATGCATGAAAACATTGTAGACAGTAATGCGTCAAACAGCCATTATATAATATTATTATACCTCAGTATATACTTTCTTAAAGCTTTTTTAAAGAAGTGAAAATGCTATTGTTTCACATTTTTAACACTGAGACTATTGACCGGTCAATAGTTTTCAAGACTATTGCCTGCCGCTGAACTATCTACTGGCAATTTAAAAAACATGTTTATTGTTGATATTTTTTCTTACTATTACTATTAAGAACTTCTATTTGTGTCTTTTTAATAGCCATATTTTCTCAGATTTCATAGATTGCTTTTGGTATAATAAACACTTATTTACTGGCTATTCGGACAATAGCCAGTAAATAGGTGTATAACATATACTAGAAGCTGAGGAATTAGCTGGTGTCCATGGGGACAATAAACTTGATATTGTCAGAATAACTAGTAAATAAGTCTTTAAAACAAGAACTTTTATTGTACCATATTAAACACAAACTTGTTATTGTCTGAATAAAGAGTAAGTAAATCTGTAAAAAAAACCTTTTATTGTGCCATATTAAAAGCAACGTTGATATTGTCGGAATTAAGTCTTTAACATCTTTTATTGCACCAAATTAAAAGCAACTTGAGATCGTCGGTATATAGAGTAGAAAAGTCTTTTATTGTACCCAAGATAATCTAGGGAATCTGAGACAATATGGCTATCAAAAAGACTCAAATAAAACTCCTCTTTGTTACATTAAAGATCAACATTAAATTTGTATTTAGAACATCAATTGAAACAATTTTAGAAGAATCATAATATTACAATATTTTATCAAAATACCCATAGAATGAGACAAAACAGCATGCATCAGCAGTCACAATATTATCGTCATATAGATTGATATTCGTACGTGTTTATCATGGATGTTTAGATACAAATACATTCAAAGACTCAAATCATAAAAGCGTGCGACAGAAAGTGTGTTGCTTGAAAACTATCTACACTATTGAAAAGTGATCATGGAAACTATTTCACTAGGGACAATAGTCATTAAAGGTATAATATTGTTGCTTTTGGTGATATTTTTTGTCCAAATAATTTTTACAAGAAGTACATGTAAAACATAAATTAACACTAATTATCGAGTTTTAAAGTAAAAAGTCCATCCGTTCTCTTTTATTTTCATGAAAACACACCTCGAACATAAATTCCTGTCTGTACGACAATGTACGCCCATATTCATATGCCTTATATGACCTTTTACTACGCAATCGCGTAGTCTATTGGTGGGGAATGATGTCTGACGATGAAAAACCTGCACGCGGTCGTACGAGAATTTTAACTGATTCTGATAGAAAAAAACAGGACAGAAGTTTGGCGAATTATAATAAAACAAGAATTAAAATAGTCCACCAACATAACCGTTGGATGGAATTGAAGGAAGCGTTCAGAGTTCAAACTCATGCTGAAGTGTTAACATCAGTGCCATTACGCATGTACATTGTAGTTCGGAAATTAGGATATGCATAATTAATGATGCTGGGAGACAAGCTGCACACACAAAACGGAATTACACGTTTTATATGGTCGAATCTCGCCAAACAAAGTTTCATACTTTCAACAACAAAAAAACACACTCTCAAAAAAATAAATAAATAAATAAATTTTAAATAAAAAAAATTAAAAAAAACCTTTCAGGCACTATCACTTTAACCAAGATTTACAATATAATTCTTATGTGAGAAAATAGTCATTTTATCTGTATTTAATTCTATATGGAAAATACATGTCGAGGAATAATGATATAACATAACATATAAACGTCAGACAAATATTAAGGAAGGAAAGGGTCAGGATCACATTAACCGGTTTCACCCCGATACATTGGTACTATTTTTGTCCCCAGCAAGGATATGGATTTCCTATGCCATATGACGTGGTCTTGTTTGTGTTCAGTTGTTTAAGATGAGATGTGTCTGTTCGGTTTCTTGATATTGGTAGAATTGTTGAACTTTACTGTTAAAACTACCTTTTCCTGATCAGCGCATGTTAGTCTTGATTTAATGTGGCAAACATTTTCTGTTACAACACTTCAGTACAAATTATACAGAGAAGGAATAGCCAGATATACAAAAATGTTGAATGTTGAAATGCTGTAAATCCATGAAATGTGTAAGGGTGACATAGTAGGTATGAACAGAAAAAATAGGAAAGGAATACCAATAACTAGATCTGTATTCTGATAGAAATAGCAACAATGAAAAAGATGAATGAAGAATCCACAGGACTCACAAGTAGTAGAGCAAAAATAACTCGCCGACCTTTTCTCGCAGGCGTACGAATTTTCAATTTAACTCTGCACACTAATATTCAGATTATCCCTCTTTCCATTTAGCCTTTTGTAACAAAAATAAAATAACACGTGAAATCAATCACTTTTCGGATAAACAAAATAAAACAAGAGGAAAAAAAATCGGACAACGCGAACTTCGGGAAGCACAAAGAGTTAGAGAAGGTACATATAGATAGATTCCACACCTCTTGCTCCTTATCATATTACACAATAATCGTACATTTTTCTGTTGGCTACCAATCCGACTGCTGTTATGGTTGCTATATAAAGGATGAAAATATTTCCCTAATATAAACATGACAGTTGCCGTACAAGACGATACAATCTCAGTATTGATAACTTGATAAAGAAACGATAATAATGACATTGTTGTCAGTAGACATCAGATGAAATGAAGTTGTTGACAATTAATTTAAATGTCATTCTGAACAGTAGTTTATAATTCATTTTGTATACAAATCATCACGATCTTCCACAGATGACCAAACTTTATTACTGTATATATAGCAGGCAGTCAATCAATCTTTACAACGGCTGTTAATGAAGCTGCGAGATGTACGGTTTTCTAATGATGATGTAATATTCCTTGAGTCTGACAACGGAGTTAACGTAAAGTTGGCCAAAGTCTTGTTAGAGATGAAATTTTAGCGTACCTAAAAGGAATATTTGTTCTGAGGTGCTTCTTGAAAATGTTGCAATAAAAACGTAGATATGTAATTGAGTGCATACAACGCGTTTCTGGAATAATCTTCATCATGTATGCTTATTGTTAAAAGATTGGAGAGGCAAATAATTTAAATGTCTTCGCGAGTAAAGGGTCTAAACAGGATAGCCAAAATCAGCTGCTATGCATATCAATCATATACGTGTCAAAATAAAAGGGAGTTTACGGATGGCTTGCTTGAAGATTGGTTTCTTGGTAGTCTCGTATATGCTGTGTAAAATTAAAACATGGTGCCTTAGTCTAACTTCTTAACTACTGATCTGTTTATTAATTAGTACGTGTCATAAAATGTTGTAACTGCTTGGAGGAAGATGACCAATCTGAAAGAGGAACACGCTTTTGTAGAGGGTTTCGAACATTTTGTTTCTATATGCATTTCGTTATTTTGCTTTTGTATTGTATTCGAATTGTCCTTTAGTATCATACTAAGGTTCTCCTCCTCAGGAATAGGTTAAACCCTTTGGTTTTATTGCCTCCTCTAAGGTTCTCCTCCCCCAGGAATAGGTTAAACCCTTTGGTTTTATAGTTCCCTCTTAGGTACTCCTCCTCAGGAATAGGTTAAACCCTTTGGTTGTATTGCTCCCTCTAAGATTCTCCTCCTCCAGGAATAGGTTATAAACCCTTTGGTTTTATTGTTCCCTCTAAGGCTCTCCTCCCCCAGGAATAGGTTAAACCCTTTGGTCTTATTGTTCCCTCTAAGGTTCTCCTCCCCCAGGAATAGGTTAAACGCTTTGGTTTTATTGCTCCCTCTAAGGTTCCC
Source organism: Gigantidas platifrons (assembly GCA_002080005.1). Taxonomy (NCBI): domain Eukaryota; kingdom Metazoa; phylum Mollusca; class Bivalvia; order Mytilida; family Modiolidae; genus Gigantidas; species Gigantidas platifrons. The sequence goes on along the minus strand of MJUT01042310.1, from coordinate 823,956 downwards.
CTCCCTCAGGAATAGGCTATAAACCTTTTGGTTTTATTGTTCCCTCTAAGGTTCTCCTCCCTCAGGAATAGGTTAAACCCTTTGGTTTTATTGCTCCCTCTAAGATTCTCCCCCAGGAATAGGTTATAAACCCTTTGGTTTTATTGTTCCCTCTAAGGTACTCCTCCTCAGGAATAGGTTAAACCCTTTGGTTTTATTGCTCCCAAAGATTTTAAGATTATTTGACTTTCCAACCTTTCGACTGGAGCATACCTGATGAAGGTTATTCCAGAAACGCATCGTGTGCACTAAATTAGATACTTACGTTTTTATTACTATCATAGGGTCAATATCTCTGTTGGTGGACTATTAGTCCCAGAGAGTATCATCCACCCAGTAGTCAGTGTTTCGGTACTCGCATGGTTTATTGGATATGTTTTATTATTGAAATTTGCTGTTCCTGAATAATGCAATTATTAATAAAACTAAGGTTTTCCTACCTCAGGTATAGGTGACATTAGCTGACTTTGGCGATTCTGTTTAGATCCTTCGGTTTCCTTGCTTCCAAAGATTATCAAATTATTTGGCTTTCCAATCTTTTGACTTGAGCGTACCTTATGAAGGTTATTCAAGAAATGTGCTTTATTCTTTTGATTATCGTCTGCCCTTCTTCGACTTACGGCTTCTGGTTATGTCTTTAGTACAGCATCTTCAATCTTTCCATAAATCTAAGGTCTTAAAGTATGTCTTTTGTATGACTGAAAGCAACATATGTATCTCCTTCACAGTCTTTGTGATAATTGGCAGACTAAAGTGAGAGTCTATGATATATTTGCAGACATCTTATGATGTTATCGGTTACAAGAATCATTATACATTAAGTACTTTTGTTAAGGGGGACCCTTCGTATCAATATTATCAAATTTGGTTCAAGTCTCTCTAATCACACTAATCACACTAATCACACTCTCAATATCTTTAGTTTAGATATCCTTAAAGAAGACCTATCGAGGCACCCAGTGTATATAATGTGGATGGGATAGGCTTGCGAGTACTGGACGTAAATGGATATCTGCCAAGCACGTCGATAAAACTTAAGGGTATCGATGTTGTCTCTATGATTTTACCATTGCTCAGACAGTGTGGTATGTTTTGATTTTCATTTTATGAATTAGAAATCTTTCAAATCAATTTCAAATTCAAAATATTTTATTAACCAGTAGACAGTGCTTTGGTACTACCATGATTTTTTTTTACGAAATGTTATTATTATTGAAACTAAGGCATAGGTGATAGTATTCGATTTTGGTTATACTGTTTAGACCTTTTATCTTTCTTGTTCCCAAAGATGTTTAAATTATTTGGCTTTCAATTACTTTGGCTTTTGATATCTACTTATTATTATTATTATCATCATTAATTCTTAATTTGTTTCTCTATTTTGACATTAAGTACACATTGATGAATATAGCAGTCAAAATCATAATAGGTAGTTCACAACACAATCCCTTTAATGTTAGGCAAAAAAAAAACCCAACAAACTATCAACTGTATGCTGTACCGATACACGGGGTCGGCCTTAGGAGCTGTGGAGCCCAACTGCTCTCTGTAAAATCTGCAGTGTGTTGTTATTAAGCCAATTGGACCAATTTCTCCCAATTTGGCCCGGCGCTGGAGTTATATATTCTCGGCTGTACGAGTACACACAACAATACACTGCATGTTTTACTGTTTTACAAATAAGAATTGGGCTCCGTATCTCCTAAGGCCAACCCTCTGTACCGGTACACTCTCGCATGAATAAAACAACTGTCACATTCTGAAACTCGATATAACTGAAATATTGTTGAAAGTGGCGTCAAGCACAATATCCCTAGCCTATTACCATATACCTCAAGAACTTTCATAAAACGTCAAACATTCCGAAGACAAATCTAAATTTTTTGACATGAATGACAATTCTTTTGATTACAATGTGTGAGTAATATTCACCAGCATAGATAGTTTAACAATAATATAATTTGTTTTTATTAAAAGGCCTTTTGCACATCCCCGATTTGATTCTAAAATCATACTTTTTTATAGTTTATATAGCTATATATATATATAACCTCATTTACGACGGCCATATGGTACTCTGTGTAGCAAGAAGAATGGAAAGGAAAATGAATTTGCAATATTATATCAGTAATTTATGTTTTAGATTATAACTGTTAAATCTACAACGTGATGTACTATTACTCCCAAAATATAAAATAAATTAGTAAACAATGTTTATATGCTAAATCTTTGTTTCATGTCTACTGCGGACTGATTGAGAAGGTTACTATTTATTTTATTCTGTACCGATATCAAATTAAATACATTAGAGTTAACCAACCACATGCGGAAATTACGTGTTATATAAGTATTACATAGGGTGGTAGTCTGTGAGAAAATAGACATGTATTTATTGTTAATTAAATAGGAAGGATGTTAAAGCACAGTTTTACATAAGATATATCTATATCCTTCTAAGCGATTGCATTCTGACCCAGCTACAATGGTTTACCTCGGTAATGTATTTTGATACTGATAATTAATACATTTCGTACTGCTTGCTATATTAGGTAACACATATATTTTTTAAGACGCATTGGTTTTCGAACTGCTAATAGTCTCGGCGGAATACTGGAAAGAAAACGTTTTAGCTGATTAATTTCTTATATTAAGATAATTCAACATCGTCCACCCACAATATTGTGAAGGGGACTTCCGAGATATATAACATGGTTCTTATATTAGTTCATCAATTTGTTTATTAGTTTGAACAGTTTGTTGTGCAAAACAGATATACATTTTAAATCCTCAGTAATATTTCATCAAGAGTTGAGTAGTCAGTGCTCTTGTACTAGCTATAAATTAATATATGGAATTAAGGTCTTCGTGAAAATCTAGTATTAAGAATCATCAAATCTAGAAAGGTTTATTTTCAGAAGGTCGATTTGGCCGTGGAAATAACCCCTTTCGAGATCTGATAATTATCGATATTAACTTTTTTTTTTATTAAGGACATATATGTTTATTATGCTTAACTGAACATTTGCATAAATTGTTTTTCCATCTTCTTTTCCTAGCGTCAATATTTAAATCTGCTAGTTTCTCTGGGGTAGAGTTATCCAACACAGATCTTTGTTTTTTGAAAAATAATGTCCCCGACGAAGAAATGCATTTCCGTTTGAGGTATTGGGATCTTATTATCACTTATTTGTGAGAATTTTTTTTAAATGTCAAGCATGTAATTACTTCCGTAACGACGTTTAATGCATTGTAACCGCTACACAAGACTGAATCTGTTGTCTCTTCCCAAATCTCTCTCATTGTTGAGAGACAGTCAAAAGACGTCGACCCATCTTTCCCTAATTTCTAAGCATATTTTATATATATTGTTGAACTTTTCCTGTTCTGAATATAACAGAAATACCACCAAACCAAAGTCTACAATTTACCCAATGTACCAAGGGGTTAAGATTATGGTGTTAAACGCCACTTTCAACAATATTTCAGTTATATTGTGGCTGCCAGTTTGATTGGTGGAGGAAACCGGAATACCTGGAGAAA
>MJUT01042310.1:756480-803582 GCA_002080005.1 Gigantidas platifrons | reverse complement strand
CCATCAATAGGACATAGCGTCGTAATATACCTATACTATCGTGTAAAGTGGAGTTTACACCACTTACCTTAATATATCAGATTTAAGGGAAATTAACAAACATGCAGATATCTAATTTAGTGCGCACAACCCGTTTCTATGATAAACTTTAAAAGATACGCCCAAAGTCAAAGGATTGGAAAGTCAAATATTTTTAAAGTTGTTGAGAGCAAGTAGAACCAAATTGCTTAAACATCATAGTAAAAATTCGATTAATAAGAGTAATAACAAAATTACCGAACACCGAGCAATCTTCCAAAGGGAAAGTCAAAACTCATAAATCAACAAACAGACAAAATCAGTCAACAACCGGAAAACCTCAATGACCCTGACTTGGTACAGGCATTTCCAAAGACATGGTGGGTTGAAATGTCACCTATGCCTGAGGGAGGAGAATCTTAGTCTTAAAAACCAATGATATTATATAGGAATTGTAAAGTTAATATAAACTATGTTAGTGTCGAAACTCTAACTGCTGGGTAGATGGTACCCTCAATAAACACATAATGCATATAATCCTTTCATTTACAGTGTATACAGAGCACGAACCAATGTCAGTGATGTTAGGCTTGTGATCAGAAAATAAACGTTAGGGAAAACAGAAGGAACAATCAAGAATGGATAGTCCAGAGACAATGGCAACACTGGCAGAAGTAAGTGAATTAACCACACGGCTATCTAGACCCCTTAATCGAGTTGGACGTTGCGAAGGATGGATATGAGAGGGAAATTGGGATTTAGGGGAACATACAGTTATTCGTATTTCGAAATGATACAACAAAGTTACACCGTGAAGCGAATGACTAGCATAAAGCGAAGGCAATAAAACCTAAAAACCATATAAACTCACAACGTGGTTAGACTAGCTTCTATCTTTGTACATTTCTCATACTATCTATAGCCATGCCATGACCTGGAAATTCATAATATGTCAATATGTTTTCAAAACGCCAATGTTGTCGGTAATTGATTGAAATTAAATGAAAAAAATACAGTGTTTATTTCTAATTTGTATAAATGACTTAATTGTGTATCTTTACGATAGCACTCACAACCTAAGCTACAAAAACATGCTTTTATTTTATGTTCAGATAAATATTTTTATATTGAGATACACATATTTAAATCCGCAAAGTTAGCAAAAAGTCTATTGAAATATTTCAGGTCACTGACATTTTGAAGCATATTTACGTTAAATATATTGTGTTATGCTTATCAATCATGTCCAATAGTACTTTTTCAGTGGTTCAGGAATTTACTTTATATCTTCAAGACATCTCAATTATAACAAAAAATATGCCACTAATTAGATATCTACGTTTTTATAATATACAAGACTTTTTTGCATTCTTTTAAATTGTATTTTAATCAAGAGAACGTTAAACTCAATAGTTCAGTTTATAATTATTTTATTTTATCAATGATATAAAAGAGGATCAGACACAAGTTTTATCAACTTATGAAATCTTCTCCTATATATACAATTATTATTACATTATATTGAGAATGCACAAGAAAACTAGTAAAATACGATTTAATCATATAAGAAGAAAGCTGACAATAATAAAGGAATAAAAAGAAATGAGGAAAAAGTGTGTGTGTGTGTGTGTGTGTGTGTGTGTGTGTGGATGCTGGATGGTGTTTAGTTAGTACATTAAACGATTAGAAAAAATAGTTTAGACACTTTTATGAATCGAAAAACTGAATAAAACATAATCAATAGTTACGTATCATAGTGTATGTCTTAACGGTATATAAGATACAGACGAAACCATTTAATAACCAACAAAATAGAGTACATAAATGCAATAGGAATAGAAGACACACAAGGGTACTATTGTCAATATATTTTTTATTATGCGCTATTGCAGATATCATAACCAATATAACCGCAGTAGCATTTTACTTGTATATCAGAAATGTTGGGTATTTGTCTTAGTATGTCACGAGATCATGATCATCAGCAATATCCACGCAGTCTATTAAAACATGTTTTAATGAGTAAATGGTATTACCCAGAATACATTCTGGTATAATAAATTGCTTAATAAATACTATTCGCAAATCTACTATGACCAACACGACACCTTGTCAGAACCACGGACATGGAGTCGTGAGGAACTCATGTCGTGCAATTTGTTAATTATATGCTGGTTCCAACTGTCACGCCAGCCTTTTAAAATATATTTCATTATAAAAGGCTTCAAATCAGTATACGAATATAACAATTAATTGGATATTGGAATATCCAATGCGTCCTTGGTTTCCTGGTCTGAGAGAGAATCCGAAAATATCATGAATTTTCTTTCATCAGAAGAGACAATGAACATCAAAGCAAAATGTATTGCATTATCTTCTGCAATGAAGATCGAACTGGCAGATGGTTATTGTACAGAAGCAAACTGTTGTCTGAAAACAGATGATAATGGTACTCTATCACCATCCTTAAAACATCAGTATATATGAGGTCATTCAGAAGTTAATGAGCTAATTTCAGCAAACTGTTGTTCAATATGTAAAGGGCTTGTTTCAGTATTTGTATGTTCAAAATTAAATGCAGATTTTGGGTTTTACCAAGGAGGGTTGTCAGGAATTAAGACAGGAGCTATGGCATCCAAACTGATGTCAGAATTTTCACAGTGTGATTTTATTCTAAGTTCAAAAGATTGAATTTAAGTGGGTTATTTACCTTAAATATTTTAAATAGAGGATCAAAAACACAGTCGTAAGCAGGATTTGAAAGATAAGCTTTCAATTTAGTTGCACACTGCAAACCAAGATCTGTAAACGACCAAATGTCAGTCATTAGAAGGATAAAAAATTGGAGTGCCGATTGTGAAAGACGTTTACGAAACTGGAAATAAATATCGTCTGGTCACATGCAATATCATTTTATTTAGTCTTTTCGGTTTAAAATTGGGGCTTGTAATTTTCAGAAGAATAGTTTTTTAAAGATTGCCCTAATTTATTGGAGATGTCTTTCTTTCAAACGTTAAAGTGTCTTTGCCATTTTCAGAGGATGAACATTTCCGTACAATTTTTGCCTTTAATGTTTTAACCATATTTCATTGGTACATGACAATTTAATTTGGAGACAAAAACTTGGCGTTCGTATGTTTAGTTTTCGTGATTATACAGTGTAAGATGTTTTCCGAACTTTCGTTTGTCCATTTTGCGATTATTGATTGCATCTACACAGTCGTCAATAAATCATGATTTAACTGGATGCTTTGGGTATGTCGAGGTGTTTGGAATGGTGTTATCAGCCAATCATATTAAACTTCTTAGCGTTGTCAAATTTATATCGTGAGGTTTTATTTACTTATAGTAAAATATAGACTTTCTAGAATCATTGGAAAATGATGACTTCCACATAGATCATCACGTTCTTTCATGAGAAATGTTTAGGGTTAGGTTTATCTAACACCACTTTCAACAATATTTCAGTTATATCGTGGAGGTCAGTTTCATTGGTGAGGGAAACCACCGACCTGTCGCAAGTAATTGACAAATTTTTCACACACTGTTGAATCGAGTACACCTTGCTATGAAAGGGGTTCGAACTCACAACTTTAGATTGCACAGGTAGTTGTAAATCCAACTACCATACGATCACTACCACGACTCCCCCCCCGAGAAATCAAGGAGGAGAGTTGAATCAGTAACGGTAAGATAAATAACAGAATAAGACCCATTCATAGGATCTAAATAGGTATCGTTAAAAATAGCTTATTTTTAGCGTCATTGCCCAACGTTACCAGTTCCTGCGGCAATTTAAAGTCATTATCCACCTTCTGACCCATTTCTGTATGATTTTATTTATTGTTGAACATGTTCTCCTCCTGAATATAAATGCAATATTTTCCATTGCGCATAATTAAATGAATTTGGCGTGTTTTTTTTTAAATGGTGTATGATGGCATAACTTATTTTTTACGATGCGTTTTTACATTGGTAAACTTGATTTGAATTTTGTACTTTTAAATTGGATAAAATTGCTTTAGATTAAGACTTTTTAATTTGATTTAACTTTTTTTATTGTGTGTTGTTCAAAGGTCATTTAAAGGGCGATTCCTTCTGGTGTTCTCATAAAGATGGACATAAATTATTGAAAATAATATTCTCAGATTTGAAGTCAAGAGCTTGGTTTAAATGTATATTTTATTGCTTTGACATTATATACGACTTATTTATGCAAAAATATGGTATATAATATCTGAAATCATCTCATTTTAGAAACATGGAGTCGGCAAAATTACCAGCAAATATCAATCTTTTATTAATGAATTTTTTTTAATACTTGTGATTTATGTTCTCAGACATAACCTCTAGGACTGCAATCAAGTACATATATTACATAAATATATGAAACACACGAGACAATTTATAGCATTATTTTTGTACAAAATGTTCAAAAATATTTACTATTCAAAATTGATATTTTTTCCAATTCAATGAACATTGCATGCCAGTATCAAAATAGTCAAATAAATGCCTGGCAACATCTAATTGTTGAAAACGTTTTAAAAAATATATAAAAATGTTGGACAGTCTTTGGTACAGTAAGCATGACAGTGACATACTTTCGTTGTTTATTTTGATGATGAAAAAGGATGCCTATAAAATGCAATGTGAGAATAATCCGTCTCACAATATCAATAAGCTGTCTCATAATATCAATAATCCGTCTCACAATATCAATAATCCGTCTCACAATATCAATAAGCCGTCTCACAATATCAATAAGCCATTTCACAATATCAATAAGCCGTCTTACAATATCAACTAGGAAGAACTGTTTTAGATACCTAAAACTTATGTCTCCCCTTAATGCGGCCATCTGTACAACAACCTATCTCGAAAGAAAAAAATGTGATGGCTCGGACAAGAAAATGATATTTAAAAAACAATTATTTGACCTTCAGGTCAAATATCAAGGTCCCACAAAGGTCATTACGGTACGCCGCGACACACCACCGTATGGTCATGCATCCACATACCAAATATCATTGACCTATCTTAAAAGACAAAAATGTTATGGCCCGGATAAGAAAATACTATTTAGAAACAATTATTTGACCTTGAGATCAAAGGTCAAGGTCCTACGAGGGTCATTACGGTATGCGACACACTGCCTTATGGTCATGCACTCACATACCAAATAAATACTATTTAAAAAACAATTATACAACCTTGAGGTCAAAGGTCAAGGTCCCACGAAGGTCATTACTTACAGTACACGACTCACCGCTTTATGGTCTTGCACCCACATACCAAATATCATTGACCTATCTCGAAAGACAAAAATTTTACGGCCCGGACAAGAAAATACTATTTAAAAAAATTTATTTGACCTTGAGGTCAAAGGTCAAGGTTCCACGAAGGTCATTACGGTACGCGACACACCGCCTTATGGTCATACACCCACATACCAAATAAATGACATATCTAGATGACAAAAAAGTTATGGTCCGGACAAGCTTCGATAAGAAGAAGCAGAATCGGTAGCGGAAGAAAACATCAGACTAAGACAATATGACTCCCTTCGTTGGAAGGGGAGACATAATAATCCGTCTCACAATATCAATAAGCCATCTTACAATATCAATATGCCATCTCACAATATCAAGAAGCCATCTCACAAAACATGATATTAAATGCTATCAGGAGAAAATCTAAAATTTAATTGGTATTCATTAAAACATAATGGTTATGGAAAACCAACACTCACCAAGAAATGATATGAATATAAGTAAATTAAATATTCTTTCTCAATATACTTCCACCAAGGCTGAGTGTCAATCTATAGATTTGTCCTATTTTTGTTATCATTACGGATAAATTACGCAATACCGAAGCAATTTTTGGTAATATTTCACAGCGAAAAAGAGTCAATTTTTTTTTATTAATGTAAGATGTTATTATCTCTAAATTTAAGATTCATCTCCCTTAGGTACAGAAAATCTTGGCCGATTTAGACTGTTCCGTCTAGACCCACTGATTGTCGTCCTTTTAAGTAATTTGATTTTCCAATCTACTGACTTTGAGCGAACATGATGAAGGTTATATCAGACATGTGTGCACTAAATTAGATATCTACATTTTTATTGAAGTGGTCAATATATCCCAGGGATTTTCCATTGTGTATGATAACAGGTATGGTCAATTTGAAACTAGATTCATTATTGTAAGGAAATGACCAGGATTTTCCCCAAAACTTTGAAATTAAAGTTTGGAGGTCGCATACACATCTGCCCAATAATGAGTAGAACTATCGTATAACCAAAGTTCTCACACTCACCCATGAATTGCATCGAGAGCCATTGAAGTATCTTTGTGTGAGTATTGTCGCAATTCCTGCATAACATCGTTTGATAATTCAGTCATGCTTAAACAACAATAATTTCTTTGGTTGATATTACGACTAAGAGTTCGAAAACGTGCTCTATTGGATTTCTATTAGGGGATGAGATGCCTCGGAAATGTGTGTGAACACCGATTGCCTGAAATCATTCTTTTGAATCTGATCTTATCGTCCATAATATTTTGACTAACAACTATCAGTTGAATTACAAATTGGTGTACTGTGCTTACTCTAAGAAAGTTGTCGCTGTATTTATAGCGCATTATGTGACATTCATGTGTAACTTGCTGATTTGATTGGTCTTTAACGCCAGGATTAGCAATATTTCAGCTATATTGTGGCGTTGTAACTTGCAGTTGAACGAAATCACATCAGACTATAGTCGTGACAATGAAATGAGACGTTCCTATACCGACAAACCATAACGCGAACATAGGTCGTACTTACTAATTGCGACTTTCATCTGAGAAATAGAATCGTCTCCAATGTCTCCAATGGCAAATATTCCGATTGTTCACGCGACGAATCCAATCGGGTCTGTCGCTGTCGTAAAACAGATGTCGGTGGTTGATTTTTTTCCAGAAAGAGTAACACGACGGTTGCCACTAATGAAACAGAATGTTTACCTCTATGTTATAGCGATATTTGTGTTGCTCAATCATTACTTTTCTATTCCCGGGTTTGTCGACTATTGTTATTGTGGTCATTGGATTGTATATTCTTCTTTTTGTTACGGCATATGAATACTCATTTGGTATCTTCAACCCTTGCTCATGGCTCTCATGGTCAGCAGGCGCTGTGTATTGAGTGGTCTGTTGGTTGACAGTCTTTTGACTCATGTGGCCATAATCCAGGCAAGAACACTACCCATTACACAAATGAGGCTATTGTAATCCCTAGTGTTAAGAAAAATACAACGAAGAAAATAATTGAGTTGATTCCAAAATGTATTTTTGTTAATACAATGTATCAGTTCTTAAATACATTTGTTTTTTTTCCACTTTCTCATAATAATTTGATTGAATTGAATATATATATCGATTACATTCATTTTGCAGTTGTTGTAGCCAGTGCATGTGCACTGTATTTGTAATTTAGGGAAGGACAAAGGAAAACAGAAAGGAAATAGGAGTTTTATTTATTGCATAATTTGTTGATGACACATATACAACAATGATTACCTATCATTTTACTGTCACGATACCTTGATGAATTTCTTTTTGATGACCAGATTCGTTGAATCTATTTGAATTAATCATCCAAATAACAAATAGATCCTATAATACGATAATAGAAAGAGAGAAAACATTTACCTTTGTTTTCATCAAACATTTTACTGTCACGATACCTTAATGGATTTCATTTCGATGACCTAATTCGTTTGTTTGTATGTTTGATGTTGCTTAACGCCATTTTCAACAATATTTCACGGCGGCCAGTTTTATTAGTGGAAGAAACCGGGGGACCTGTGAAAACCACAGACCTGTCGCAAGTCACTGACAAACTTTATCACATAATATTGTACACTTCGCACTGAACGAGATTCGAACTTACAACATCAGTGGTGATACACACTGATTGCATAGATAGTTGTGCTCTATTTCTATCATCATATTATATAACTTATTATTTATTTGGATACTTGGTTCGAATCAGGTCGTATGGTAGTTGGATTTACAATTTACATTTGTTTTCTTCAACATAAATAATTTAGCTTAAAATAATTTGACAATGAGCTTATCTGAAATAGCTTATTACATAAACCCGTCATGCGCACTATATTAGATATATACGTTCTTATTATTATCACTGGATCTGCTGGTGGACTATTAGCCTCCGTGAGCATCGTCTCTCCAATAGTCAGTGTTTCGGCAGTGACTTGGTTTATGAATATATTTATGTTTGAAATTTAAAATTCCTACATAATGTAATTTATTGATACTGAGATCAAGCTCCCATAGGCAAATACAAACTTTAGCCTATTTGACTATTTGACTATTTGACTATGTTCTTTGGTGTACTTGCTTCCAACGACTTTTAGATTATTTGGCTCTCTTATCCTTTGACTATGAACATACCTGGTCAAGGTTATTTCAGAAACGCATCGCCCTCACTAATTATACAAATATGTCTTCATTCATCTGTCTGGCAAAGGTGACCACCATGCTAAATGCAATATACAAAATTTGAGTTAAATACTCGCTATGCAATCTAATTTAATCTGTGTTCTCCCATGGGTTTTAATAGGGCATGTGTTGCTCAATCTTTAGTTTTCTGTGTAATGTTTTTTTAAATCTTTGTCATTGTATCTTCTATCTTTCAATTTGCGTCTTTTGATTATCTCTTTGGTATTTTCAACCTTTTCTTGAATATTCATCTTACTTTAATCAAGAGTAGGTTCTTTGTTGATATGTGTAGATAAGATGTGTTAGTCCTAGCATATATAAACATGACGTTATACTTAAAATGATGAAATATCACGTTGTAGAAACTAAGTTTATATTTGTTTTTGTATTTGATGCACATTTTCAATTCAATGTACTGATGTTCCATCAATACTATATTGTCAAATGAAAGTACTTAGTGTGGTACCACTTTAGGATACTAAGCAATCAATAAAAAAAACGTAAGTATCGAATATAGTACTCGCGACACGTTTCTGGAATAATTCATCAAGTAAAAAGACCAAATTTAAAAGTCTTTGGGAGCAAGAAAACATTTAGCCAAGACGAAGCTAAGGTTACATGTGTCTGTGAAATGAGAACCTTAGTTTGAATAATAATTACATTATTTAGGAACTGTAAATCAAGGGTTGTGTGGGATGATAAAATTGACATAGCATCATGCGGGGGAACTTTTATTGATGCCCTGAGTTCTGAGTCATAGTAGTTTCTCGCTACAAGTGGCCGTTGGTGGTCTTTTACATGACAAGAAATCTATCCAGCATTGGCTTCTTTACCTAGATGCTATTTTATTGTTTGTAGACTGTTTTGTCAGCAGAAATATGCTGACCTGATGTTAACAAGAATAAACAAGTCATGATATTTCCCATTTAAAATAAATAATTAATTATTATGTTTCCTGTATTTATTTTCCAGAATTGATACGGAATTTCGGAAATGCTACAATGTTTCCTGAGCAGGTGCTGTTTTCTTCAAAAGACTGATTATTTTATTGTGTAGTAATCAAAACTTTCGCATTTTTTAAAGAATATCTCTGTAGGCAATAATCTCATGGAAAGTCCTATACCTTTGTTATTATATTTTTAAATAGAAAGTAATGACACATCTAAGAGAGTAAATGACTGAACTATTGACTGATTGTTAAGTACAATACAATATTACTCCAATTAAATTTTAACTATTTGAAGATTGATCATTCATACATATTACAAATGTATATGGATTATGTCCATGCTTTCTCATAAGCAAGGTCAAAACATATACAAAGCATGTTCCTTTTTGGTAATAGCGTTTCGAAGATGCTTAATTCGTCTATTGAAACATATTTGTTATATTCCTCCAATTTTTTAGATTTAAAATTAAGCTTTGGTTTTTACTTCTCTTTTAAATAATTTGATGTCATGTTTTTGGAAAGTGTTATAGAAACAAAGTTTGGCCAAGATGCGCACCTGTTGTAAAAGTACACAATTAGTTATAGCCAGGAAGATACGGAAATTGCCTAGAGTATCTGAAGTTGAATATTTTCGTGGATATCTGGTATTTGTAGAGGTTTACAGAATTGTTTATCAGCTATATAAATTAATTTGATGTGTTTAAGAGATTTTGATTGGATAAAAAAAATTATGTTATTTTCCATAAACAAAATTTTTGACCGGAAGTCACATGTTGGGGTCTCAATTGGGAAAATTTTTAATTTTAATTCTTTTTAAGCAATTATTATCCGTCAAAATATTTTTAGGACAAGAAAAAAATTAATTAGGAATTAATTTATAAGGATTGATCACAATTTTTTGTTCGGTTCATTCGAAATAAACTTAAAAATGCTTCGCGGGTTACACAGTGTGTACCTACCACATTTTTGAGTTTATTTCTTCATGAACCGAAAAAAAATTGAGATCAATCCTTAAAGATACCAAAGTTTATTTAAATTATTAAACGGGATCAGAAATATTTCAAATATTTGTACTTAGATGGAGTGACATTAAACAGTTCAACACCGTCACCTTGTTGTACCTGTAGCAAGCCAGGGCATGGCTTTCCAGCTTCATTTGTCGTCTTCTTTTTGAGTTCAGTTGTTTATGATGAGAGGAGGTTGTTTTTGTTATTGTTGATATTGGTAGAATTGTTGCCCATCCCTGTCTAAATATTTTTTTCGTCATTAAAAGAATATAGGATGACTGTGTATATTCTCCTACATAATTTCCAATTGTTGATTAATGCCTAAGTGCTAGTAATTATTCACTATTTAAAAAAAAACCTTTATTCTCACACTCATGTTTGTAAACATGAAACCCCTTTTGTCAATAGTAAATTTGCTAAAAGAACGCCTACCTCTTATTCTATATAATTTAGATGTTATTCGGATTATTTTGTTTGAGACTTTAATTCAAAAGCAAGCTGATTTATCACTATTCATAGGCAAAAATGTCATTGCCCCTTTTAATAATATTGCCTTTATTATCATAATGTAAGCTGTAATTCCTTCTTATAAAAAATGACCTTTAGACATTAGTATCTTAGTATTCCTGTAAACAGATATCTAATTGTAAGTTGATTAAACTTGTATGTTTCTTTCGTTTAAATGTAAACATCAATGATGCTGATATCAATATTGTACTGAATATAACTTAAATCTTAGTGCAAAATGTCTCTACAACCGCTTGATGTGGTGTCCATAAAACACCACCTGCTGAAAGGATGATAAGGAGAAGTAATTGTTCTTGTGAACAGCTGAGGATGCCCATAGCTCTCTCTCTCTCTCTCTCTCTCTCTCTCTCTCAATATATATATTATGCTTTGATTGAGAAATTGACAAAGCAAATACGTTTCAAGTCTAATTATATTTTTCCTAGACTATTTTATGGTCATAACTATTTATGTTTCATTTTTTCATTACATACGGTACATCATTTTGAGCCAAATCAACAGCGTTTGCTTTTAACTGTAGAATTACTTCTTTTAAAATGTGAATTGGCAATATATATATATATATATATATATGAAAATATTTCTTGCAAGGGAAGATGCATAAGAAAAAAGCATGCATATGTTTACCCTTATATTCTGTCCCGAGGACTAATCAAATGCATGCATATCGCCGACGAAGGACAGGACCTAAATGACTGACTACGCCGGTTTGCATAAGAACACTTCCTATGTACAACGTCATGTTCTCAGTGGTCTCTAATGGCCCTAGCAAGGCAATTACAGATCATATCGTCCCTGTTGACATATGCCAAAAATCAAACCATCACACTATATGCCCTACATACTAACATTGTTGTATCTACGTGCTGATTTACATGTTCTTATCCTGAAAATAAACTTATGTTGACACAACGTTAAATAAGACTTAATTAAACAATAAACAAAAAAGTCACGATTTTCACCAGACTTAATATTAAACTCTATAATGTTCGTGCACATGTACGCATTGCTTCAAAAACACTTTATTATTGGTCTCAATGTCATCCCGTTTAAAGACAAAATGTTTGTTGTAGAATTTATTTACCAGATTATAAAATAAACAAGTTCAGTTGTCAATAATGTTTTTTTTTTATTGACCGTGATATGTCATTCGGGGATACCTTTAAGAAAAAGTAAGTCCATATGAGAGTAGGGAAAAGAAACATTTAATGTACTTAAATTGACGTAAAGCTATACTAAAATCATTAAGAATAAATTCCTAAAAAGAACGCCTTGTCAGAATCAAAATTAATTTGTACCAGTGACAAACAAAATAACCAACTTATAATGTCAACATTTTTTTTTCTAGAAATCAGTGTGGATGTACAGGCATTTTTCTACATTACTAGAGCTCTAAAATTTATAAGATGCTGGTGAAAGGGGGTTATGTGCAAGGAAGAAAGGGAAATAAAGATGGTGGTGAAAGGGGCTTATGTGCAAGGAAGAAAGAGAAATAAAGATGATGGTTCGCGATGAACGAAAAATAAAAATTTGGCTTGCATGTTGCATTTTTACCAATTTGCATGAAACACGGTGAATAACGCCCCTTTCTGATATGAAGGGATCTAATAATATTGTTCGGGTACTTAATTACAATAAAATGAAAATTATTATACAACAAGAACCTTTTCGTTTGTACTGACACGGAATACAAAACAAAACGTCATCGACAAACGATGGATTGTTTCAAAAAATTCTTAGAAATAGGAAAATTTATAATAGAATAAAATGAAGAAGAACAATTCTCGGAACAATTCCAAAATCCAATCGAATAATCTTAGAAACAGAGATGAAATCGATGCCCCCTAAACACTTAATAAACATAGTAGAAATGACAAATTCAAATTTATCTATTAAAATAAAATGGATTGTGAAAATTACGTTTCCTTATTCGAAATTATGGTATCTTCCTATAGAAAATCAAGTGTGGCTTTTTATTAACTTAATAACCATTGTTTTAAAAGTCAAATCCGTGAAGTACAAGTTCGCATCAAGTGCTTCTGTACTCACATGGTTTACCAGAGACGATTTGTTTGAAATTTCCAGTTCTTATATAATGTAATTATTATTAGAACTAAGGCCAATCTCTCTCGTGCATGTGTAACCTTGGCCGTTTTTGACTAACCTGTTTAGGCCATTTGATTTTCTTGCTCACGAAGACTTTAAAATGATTTGGCTTTTAAATATTTTGACTTTCTCCGTACAATGTACCTGATAAAGTTTATTCCAGAAACACGCCTTGCTCATTAATTTAGATACACGTTTTGTCAAAGTATCCTTTAAATTAAACACATATTAGATTGTAGCATCATGGACTTAAGTATAAAAGTAGGCTTGTGGGAAGATAATAAAATTTGAGTTATTGGTGCCATCAATGCGTTATCGGTTTGCACTTTTCGTAGGATGATAAGATATAAAAACATGGCTTCTAGGGATATATATAATCTTATTTTGCTTTTAAACCATTAAACATGAAATACATTCCTATAACACGATCCATAAGAGATCATGTCTGTAAATATTCAGATTTTCACGTCAGTCACGATTTGATTAATGTAAGTTATAAAAAATATATAATCCACTCAAATTATCTCTAGTCTCAACATTGTACTGCACTAGTGTGAATTCAACTTACGTAACCAACTACATGTATATTACAGATTGATGACGGTGATTATAAAACTGTTACATCTTACTGATGGTCCCGGATCTAGGTATATACTTTAATTCAAATTACGTAACCAACTACATGTACAGGACAGAGTGATGACAGTGATTATGAAATTGCTATATCTTACTGATGGTCCCGGATCTAGATTCTATAAACATGTGCATATATTTTTGGAGTCGGACGATGAGGCAGATTTTGTCGTCTTAATTGGACATAAATGTATTGCTACAGTGACAATTAGGAAGCTATGAAAAACAAATCAAGCAAAATGGAGTATTTTTGTCGGTTTGGGGCTACAAATGAGGTCTTATTTATTGAGTTTTTTTAAATCATTTATTCAGAACAGTCATCCTACTATTGTCCTGCTACGAAATATTTTCTTATGTGGGAGGTCTATCAAAACGTGAGCGTTGTAAAGTAACCGCCCTTTGCCCTTTATATATAAATATTTCGGTCAAATTTTGGCATTTACGCGCAACCATTATATTTCAGCACAATATACATTTTATGTGATTAACTATTTCGGAAAATCATTTACCATACAAACTTTCCATAACCCATTAACAATGAAACCAATCCAGTGGTAAAATGGTGAGCGTGATCCCATCTGAAGTGGTATATTGTGAGGTCGAGTCGAACCAAAGACAATTAAATTCGTATTTTCTGCTTCTCGTCAAACCACACAGTATTGATGTACAAGAGCCAAGACTGGTTGGCTCGGAATCAAAATAGTGTTTCGTTGTTTCGATGAGCTAGCACCGTAAAAAAACTAATTAAGCGTACTAGTCTAGTATAAAGCGAACATCATATTAACATCTCGTCGAAATGTAACGTATTCCTTTGTCGTTAAGCAGCAAGCAGTCACTCACTCCATTAATAACTATTAGGTAGAGAAAATCACAGATTCAAATCGGCATCGAAAATAGACAGATAAATGAGATGTTTATCCTAATTTGCAGACAGGCGTAGTCTTCAGGAAACTTGTCAGTGATCTTCAGTAATGCAAATCATCTCTGTTAGGAACCCACTAGAGGGTTTGGGGTATACTATGCTCTACAAGAAAAAATGATACTGTAATTCTAAAATGTTTGTATAAGCATTTCAGTTTTTATCCAATCAAAAACTTGACATCTAATACGGTATTTAAGGTTGCTTTCAGATATAATGACTTCAAAGCATCAAACTACTCCAAATGAAATGCGTTCATACATTTGTAATCTTTTGTGGAAGATTGTCATCATATTATCTTCTTTTAGTAGGCAAGATAAGACATTTAGTGCATGGACTTAATTGCTCGGAAGCACATAATATATATTCAGTATTTGATCAATTAATTGAATAATACAAGGTACAGGAACTTGCACGGAACTGACTGTCACAACCCATAGTTACGAGTTCCTCGCCTGACAATAATTGATGAAACACTTTTCAATTATTGCACTGATATAATTTTCAACTTGTTGAAAGCGTTCTACATTTGATAGAAGTAGAGGTATTTAGATATAGGACGACACATATACCGCACCATGCCAACACATTTATATAATATGGCTTTCCTCGTACCTGTACCTTATTACAGAAACTCATCGTGTGCACTAAATTTGATATCTACGTTTTTATTATAATACGTCATGTATTACCTTGGTAAGTTCAAAGTATGCAAGAGTGCATCTCAACATCACAATAATGTTAAATAATTTAACTCCGCTTTTTTTTTATTTAACAATTACTTGTTTTATATGAAATGTTATATGTTGCTTCCTTTAGATGATAGATGCGAACTGAAATTATTGGATAAATTCATCCGAGTAATAGTAAGTAATTCTGAAAAAAAATATTCTTTCGAGCAAATTATATAGAATGTCTGACAATCACTGTCATTTCCGTTTTGTTTACAAAAACAAGAACAACTGAACTGAATTAATGATACAATGGTACCTTTTGATTTCATAGAATTCTTGCTGAACGGTACTATTCTTTTTGATATCTTAGAAAACTTTCCTTACAACTAGGTCCAATCATTGAAAGTTTTCAGTTGCAAGCAATCATGGATAGGGCATTGCTGTGTATAGTTTCAGAAAAGCACATTCAAAGGTGAATAAGTCATTATTTGGAAATTGACAGTTACAGGATAACATAATGCAAATGCTATTTTTCACTACAATACAAATATAGATAAATTTAGTGTTTTAAGGCTTTACTCTCTACTATAGTGATTAACTACTAAGACAAGCTGATTCCATCATTTCACCTTTATCATCTGAAGCTAAATCTCAAAGCCCAAATTGACAAGTGGTGGAGTTAACTTTTCACATATTGTGATGCTGCGATGTTTTTTGTTTTTCATTTCCACTTTCAGGGAATTACATGTGCTAGAAATATGTCAACATATAAATCTATATATGTCATGTCGCCTTGAACATCAATTAGATATGTCGATGACATTCCAATGATTTCATGCAATCATCTCAATTGACATTAATTTCCATTAAATTATCCATTTCATAAAAGTTTGCCTCGAATCTGGATAATTAATCGCATTAATTCGCAAGGACATGACAGAAATAAACATATTTACACAAAGTGCAGTTTTAAACGGAACATGATATATTCGACCGGAAATTGTTGTTTCCGCACCAGAGGCTCAGTTATTTTCACGCAAACTATGGTATTCTAAGAAATACATAGCTTCTGATCGCAAACTGCAGTTTTCGAGCCATATTGTACCTGTAATCTTCAGTTTCCGTGATAGAGACCCGATATTTGCATTTTTGTGACTATCTGCTGCCATAGCTTTTTTCTTCAACATAAAGACATTATTTAAATGTACGATGAAAATGTGACTAATAAAGTTAAAAACAATTGTCGGAACAGTTCCAAAATACGATCGTCAAATCGCAGAAACTGAGACAAAATCGAAATCACTAACACAATATCTTAAATCAAATCAACAGTGAATACATTAGAACATTTACAGATTGACAAACAGTAATTTAACCAATTAGAGCTACAATCAGGATAAATGGTGAACACGACTGCAGGATATAACTGTTTTAGTTGTGTAATTTTCTTTAAATTATTGCAGATTAACAAGTACAACAACAAATTAATGTTATAAACATGAAACAAAAAAAAGCAATCAGTCTTCTTTAGCTAAAGTACATCTAACGTAAACTTATTTAAATAATTCTAAAATATGGAAATGCCATCCTCATAATAAACAGAAAACGAATTTCTTTCGAATTAGAAGATTGTGATTACGTTGTGTTATTCTCATTTTTCAAAATGATTAATTGCATTTCATAGCATCACCAAGACCTAAACTGACGTCATGAAGAGATTTCCGTAATCCATTTGGCTTTGCTGAAACTGAATAGTCTCATATATTTTATGAGGAGATCATTCAATTTAAAAAAAAATGTTATTCCTCATATGTACATTAAAACATATTTAAGGATTGATCCAAATTTTTGTTCGGTTCATGAAGAATAACATCAATGAGGTTGTACACCCTCATGCAAGGGTGTTCAACCTGATTGAGGTTTATTTCGAATGAACCGAAGAAATAATTTCGATCAATCCTTATAAATTAATTCAAACTTTTTTTGTTATGATATTGAAAAATAAATGTATTTTTTCGAAATAAGGCAAATTATCGGAAAGAAATTTAAATAACTCCAAAGGTGCCTCATTTAAAGAAGATCACCTTATGACAACGGCATGCGACGCCTTAAGAATGACGTCTATTTTTAGATTCCGTTCATTGACAAATAATCTCAACTTTTTAAACCAATCAAAACACGTATAAAATGACATGTGGCTCTAAAATTAATTTATATGCCTTTAATAATAATTTAAAAAAAAATACAGTATGTACGATGAAATCGAAAGTCTCGTTCGAACAGGAAAAAGAAATGCATTACTTTAAACTTTAAAATAATAAAGAAGTAAATATGATGGGATGGAATCGGAAAGACTCTTTCGTACAGGAAATAAAATACATTACTTTAAACTTAAATTGTATCCATGCCCATTCTATAGGATAGCTGTTCACATTTAAGACGTGTCTATGATGTTTTTGTGATATACATTACAATAGGTAGACTAGACAGAATCGAGTATCAGAAAATCCTCTCTATTATCAATATTCAAATTCACACGATTGTAGAACAAAATCCTTCCAATTGTGATCAGAATAATCATTATCATAGCAACAGGAGCGAGAGTGTCCAGGTTTAAAGATATATCTATCATAGTTTTCGAGATGATCCGCAAACAAAAACAACACCAGTAAAATATAAATGTAAAAGAAATAATTTTACAGTTCACCGGGTTTAGTGGGGTTCGTGTTACTCGATCTTTAGTTTTATGTGTATGTTTTGTTGATCGTTGTTTTTCCTTTTGTACTTTTTCTTTTGGCCATTGTGTTGTCTGTTCTTCTTCGATATACGGATTCTGATTACCCCTTTGGTATCTTCAAACTCTTCTAGAAACGGACTTGGGTTTTAAAACTGGCACGGCTATTCGTCGCATTGCTCCTGAACATGTAATCAGTGAGTGACCCAGTGTGCATCGTCCATCTGCCTGTATGGTCAATCCGCATCTAGTACAGAAGTGTACTATAGAGACGACGTAAAACTTAAAAACAATGATAGTTTTTCATCAGAAATATTGTTAATTATTGATTACATGTGTTATTGTGGACAGTCTATTACAGTTCCTTCCCATAACTGTAAACAAGTCACAATTATTACTTTAACAAGTATATTACAGTTCCTTACCATAACAAGTTACAATTATTACTATGACAAGTATATTACTCTTCCTTACCATAAGAAGTTACAATTATTACTTTAACAAGTATATTACATTTGCTTACCATAGCAAGTTACAATTATTACTTTTACGATAAGTAAAGGTAATAATTTAAACAAAGAGACACACATTTGAAAAAACCATTAGTCAGTATCAAAACACCACATTAAAGGGAGTCAACAAACGGTACGTACATATTTTGCAGCAAGGTATTATTATATTTCCTTGTCTATAGAACGATGATTGCTATGTTTGTTTTTCATTCCAATATCTTTATTATGAACTTGACTGGTGAATTATATATTTACGTTTTTATGTGATAATGTTAGAACCCTTATTAAAACAATTACAAACTGAGTCAATCAGAGTTATAGTTGATGTCATTTGTTATAATTATGGTGTAAATAGCATTAACATGGTTAATATAGCATACGTGTACATATTTTTGAACGAATTTGTATAGAATTAGTTGTTGTTGTTGTTCAAAATTGTATTTATAGTCAGTACATAAAAACAATACAACATAAGCTCTAAAGAGCTTATAAACCGACATTCATTAATAATAATAGAATTAAACACAACAAAAGAGTTATAAGAGCATACATACACAAATAAGTGAAATGAAAAAAATAGGTACTTTTAATTGGCATATTTATCTTGACTCCTAGGCCTCCTCAGTTAGTGCACATGTGACAACCGGCTGTCAGAAGATCAGAAATCAAGCAATGAAATTAAAAAAGTTGTTTATCAATTACATTTATAGCACTGAATAAAATGTACTAAGAGCAGTTCAACATTGTCAGGTTCATGTATTATAATTGTAGACAAAGAACTTCGTGAATACAAAAAATACAAGGATGAGCCACATGTAACATACACAATTGGAGGTGAATCCAGGTGCTCCCGAAAGGTAAGTAAGTTCTTGTTTCCTGTAAGACACTCGCCGTATAGCCAAGTCCGGAAAGAGTCTTAACAGTGAGAAACAATTGTGTAAAAGGCAAAATATGCATTGCGTTATTTGAGAAAATACACATGATTATTATCATCATAGCAACACCGTTAAGGTAATAATGTGAAGGCAATAACCAATAAATAATAAAAGAAGATTATAAGTAAAACAATAATATTTACATGCTCATGCCAAAGAAGATAAAAAAAAATATAGAAATATGATTATCTGTCTTTGTCATATTGATGTACCAGTAAATTAAGCCTCTCAGTATGTCTTTTAGCATTTCAATATAAATGGGACATGTTTTTGTAGGTAACATTGTAATTGTCAATGATTTCCTCTAAGCTGTAGAAATTACTAGAAAGCTCACATCCTGACATCCAGTTTTGATGTTTTTGCTTTGCGTTATTGTTTTCAGTTGCAGAAAGAAAATGCGACGAGGGAATGATGAAATATGGCAACCAAGTTGAATTATAATTTTTTGTATTTTTATATTTAAGGCTAATTTCATCTTTCTAGTTGTTTATTGATTTGCTCTTTTTCAAAAATGTTATAGTGTCAACGATGACCCTGCTATTGTACACAGGAGATTTAAATTCATACAAGTGTGATTAATGGTAGGATTAAATTGAGCAAAAACAGGAAAATAGCAATGGAATTACCTCTAAACCAACTCGTACTTCCTTTACAAAATTGTCCAATATACATATAAATAGATATTGAAAATATATCACCATAGCATTTAGGCGTAACCCATCAACTGATATTAAAGCTATGCTCGCTACAAACAAGTATTATGACTAATAATTTGCAAGGGTGTTCAAGTACTGTTGTCTAAGTAGTATGATTCAAGTGTTCGTGAAAGTGAAAGTGAACTGGAAAATGTTATAAATATCTATTCTTTATACGAATAAAAACTGCATTGAAAGATACTATTTTGTTAATTTGAAACATTTTACATCGTTAGTGGTGTAATGGTTCGCGTGCTCGACCCGAGTGCGGTAAATCGTGGTATTGAGCCCCTGTCGGATCAAACCAAAGACTATGAAATAGGTATTTACTGTTTCTCCCATGAGCCCGCAGCTTCACGGAGTAAGAGCAAAGACTGGTTGACTCGGAATCAGAAAAATGTGTGCGAGTGGAACGACATGTCTACTCGCGGACTGTTATTTCAGTGCACTGTAAAGATCAAATTTAGAGTGTTGGTCTAGTGCAAAGCGGACATCATCATAATGTCATTGAAGGTAATTTGTTGCTGAAAATTGCTGATTTGGAGTTAAACAACAATGACTCATTCTACACACAAATGAGGTACAATTGTTGTAATAGTGCCACCATGACGTCCCTCTTGTTATTTGCTTGCCAGGCCTATGATAGGGAAAATAACGATTACCTGCTTCATTTTCATATCTTGAGCCATTCCTGTGATGCCTCGTCGCTCATAGATTTGCTTTTTATCAAGATTTGTGTATGCGTTCGTATTGGTATTTGTATATACATAGTAGACATTTTTTTTATCTTCGGGAGTTCTGATCGAGCAATTGTCGATCTATTCTCGGCACCACGAGATAAATTGAAAATACGATTTTACATTTTTGTTTATTTTTGCGCACTGGAATCCTTTTCTTTTCCCTCCCACTAAGGAAAGAAGGTTTAAATAGCAATGAGCAATAATTCTGCCAATATCTACAAAACGAGCAATCACCTCTTACCTCAAACCATTGAACATACAGAATGACAACAACATATGATTTCCAAATCCTGCCTTGCGACAGTCACATCAACGTGACGTGGTTAAACCGATTAGGGAGATATCAACTCTTCCCTCCGATAATTGGACAATACAGTTATAAACACAATAAGAAATACATGTACAGATTCTCTTCCATTCAAAAATACCACACGCTATCACAATAATTAATGACAACATAAACATGGACAGTGAATAACACGACACGTAAGTGTTTGTACTTAATTGACCACTGGCTAAGAGGGCGGACTCTGTTGGTTAACGACATGCCACTATATACCTTCCAATTTATCGCCTGAAATTAATATTGATATAATGTCTAGTGAATGGGAAATACGTCTGTGGTCAACATTTGTATTCTTAACATCTACCCTCATTGACTACAATGTTTATTTTAAGTGCACTAAGATCACATGGTAAAATAGTAAACAACCATTCATAAGAAACTATACTCAACAAAATAAACAGTAAACATATGCATACAAATATTTTCAGCTTAATTCATCTCTTGTACCAATATAATTGAAGCAACAATATGCTTTTTTAGGCATTTTCAAATTGAGTTTAATAAGTACTGAATACCAAATGCAAATAATATAGAATGGTCAATAATTCAAATATCATTAAATTTCTAAAAAAAAAACAAACAAAAAAACAAACAAAAAAACAAAAAAAACAACTTTTGTGAATGACATTATCCCTCCTTTCATAAATGATTTTCCCAGTTTGATGGAAATAATTATATTAAGGCATGTAGTATGAATGAATATTTTTTGTATTATTAGATCCGGTATTGAGAGTGGAAGCAGAGGCTGGCGAATTAACATAATGCAACGTATACACTATGGACTGTCCTTGTAAATGTGCCTGTATTATATTAGAGTAGACAAAATTCAATCTCTTAAGTCGCAAATCGTTCAGTTACAAATGGCAAAACAATGGACTATTAACAAATGGGGAACATGACAAAGACCGACTAGCCATACTTGCTGAAGTTCCAATATTGGGATTCCATTGTGATCATTGTATGTTAGAACTAGCAAAAACAAAACCAGATAAAAACGCCATTCTGATTTGACAAATGCGTTATCGATGGAACTACAGGACACATATCCAGGAAATGTTTTAGATTCGTGTACTACAAATATTTAAATACGTTATAAAGATATTCAAAGCAAATAATGGACTGTCTATTTCATACATGCGGACACTAATTGAGGGAGAATATCGTATTGTTGACATGGGTAGGAATCATAACTGTATAATTGGTTTACTTGATACCACGATAGGGGATCACAATTTCAAAAAATAATAAAAATCGGAATTCAACAGAATAGATTTTATGCATTGTCATATTAATACCGTTGTGCACACACACACAGTGTTAATATCAAATACATGGTATAATTTGCTGTAACTGCACGCTATAATTAGTTACACTGTGCCGATATAAGCTTTTTAATAAGTGCGACATGACATTCAGAATGGTGTTTCTATTCTGGATAAAATACCAGAATGCACTCAACCAGTTTCTTTCTTCATCTTCTTTTTGTTGTTGCTATAATTATAGATCTGCCTTGTCAAATCAAAGTCAAGAGGAAAATCAAATTAAAACTGTAATTAATAATGGAAATTATGTAATCACAAAAATTAAACCATTTATTGTATTGAATTTGAATTGAATTGTAAGTGCAGTTGGTGCTCTGCGAAAGATAATGGATCTGTGCGACTTATACATAATGCGAATATGCCAATTAATACTTGTATAAATGAGTTTGTGGGGTAAAAACTATGCCTTTACATCATCATGTATCTTATATATGTTTGCAAATTTATCAAACCAAGCAAACTCTTCTGCAAGTTGATTTCAAAATGCACACTCACTGGATGACGATCCCGATTTCACATATTTTTATGATACAAATATTCCTCACATGTGGAACCAAAATAACCAAGTGCTGTTTGTCGAACAATAAAAGTGAAGTGTATTATGCTGGTTATATCGTATTTGGATTATTTCCTAATTATTGGTGAGTCTTTGCAGCATCGCATTACAGAACCTTCTTCAAATTATACGAATGCTAGATTTCCATATTAATAATAACATCATAGCATGGCCACCACAACAATTAGTTCTCGATGAACATTACATTTGTTGGATAAACTGTTTCATATTTCATATATTCGGTATCAGTTGCATAAATGTATTTTGTATGCAAAGTTCGGTATAGATTTGGCACTTTTAAGATCCGCAAACAGCATGGCCACAGCTCGGTCAACTTTTTAAGCCTGCATAATTTCAAAATCCTTTCACCCAGCCACACAAACTGAGTATTGATAGTTGATGTAGGCTTACATTAATGTTAATTGTCTTGTATACCAGATAATGTAATAATATTGTTTGCTTGATATTTTCTTAACATTGTTTCTATATGTTTAATACTTTGCATCAGCATAGGATTTCCTTTATGCATAGGTCCCGTAGATAGCTTTTTATTATGGAATATTACTATTAATGTTGTATGCATTGAGCAGATGTTGTAAAAACATGTTGCATTCAGCATGATTTGCGTATTTTAGGATTATGGAGTAAATTTAATCGTTGAAAAATATTTATTATAGGTATGATACATAAGGTCACCAGATGCACATATTCAGTGCTTGGGTAGTATAAACGTGGTGGGGAAATTCGAATTAAAAAAACAAGGACATTTACTATTTATTATTTATATATTAGTGATCTGGCGTCAATTCTCGTATCTGTGAGATTAATAATCACCCAATAAAATGTGTCTTGAATACTTGGCTTTGTTCAAAGTTTCTTAAAATGAGACCATGACAGTTACAACAGGGCTTGAAAAGCATTGATGTAATCAGAAAGATAATGGTGATGTTGTAGTATTTTCTTATCAGCTCTGACAATAAGGATCGTCAAGATGATAAGCGAGTAAATTGGATTGCACCAAACAGCTGGGAGTATTAACAGAAAGAAACGGTTTAAAAATAGGATCGACATTGACTCGACAAATCGTCAACTAAATAAGTCTTGCTTAGGCATCAGGTATCAGTGTCATATGACTGTTGACACATACTACGGCAAATATTTGTTACAATGTATTGAAGCTTGCAAACTGAATTAAGCTAATTTTCTTAATTATGTAACTACAGATATACTTGCGGAAATAATGTCTGGTTTAAAACAAGATGCTAACTATTAATATGCATTCCTCTGCTAAGCACAATTCTATATTGAACAGATTATTTGGAGGGCAAATTAGTGAATGTTAGAGAAAACCAAAGTGACAGTCATGATTGAACAATCCAGAGACACTAGCAACCAGAACATTGGCGAAGACAAACAAACAAAAGACACAACACGACATAGAATACTTAAAAGACGAGCAACATGGATTCCACCAAAACACCGTGGGTGAAACCAGCTGATCACAAAGGGTAATCAGTTTCTGTGTCGTATCAGACACCCGTCGTCATATGGTGAAGTCTGGTAAACGTTTTATCTGTGATAGATGAAAGCAAATATCTGTTCAAAAAAGTAATATTCATTGTCATTTGAGAGATGGAAATTTCGTAACGGTCAATCAGATCGTAATGACCGTAAATATTTTGTAGCGATGACTTCAACCTAGTAGCAAGATAGTCTTGTTTTCACAGTATACTTTGACCACAGTTGAACTCTGTCCAGAAACATAGGTTTGTTGGTACAAAATAAAACTAATTATAGATAATTTGTATAAAGTTAAGTATATATTGATACATGTAATAATATAATTGCTAATATGAATTAGGAAAACAAATGGTTGATGTGAAAGCAATATCATCTATAGGGAGCTTACTACATCAGAGTGATAATTAAAATAATTTGTCATAGACATGAAATGTTTACACCAAAATAAAATAATAAAGTAAAAGAACGAGTAAGTTAATGAACCAAGCATTTTAAACGTGGATAATTAGATCATAACGCAATAAAAATGATAAATCACGCTATTCAATAATACCAATAATATTAATTTCCAATTTTCTGGACATTTAGACATTAATTGGCTGTTTATATTTTCCGCAAACAAAGACGGGGGTCAACAGTCTCGGTTATCGAATTATATAATAAGCTTTTGGTATTTTGTAGTACATTGGTACAATTTTCTGTGTGCAATAGAATCAGAAACAAAATATATATATACGCACTTGTTGTCAACAATATCACCATAATCATGTGTGTTCGAAATCAACAATCTAAATATAAATATATTTCATTATCTTAATAAATTTAATCATTAATCACAGTCACTATCAATCATTTGAACTCTCTTCCTTTTGATCCCTGAACTTTGTTGACTAGTGTTAGTACCCGTATAGATATTGAATGAGAAATTAAGGTATCCTCCGTTAATAGTCGCATTTGTGAAAAGTCCACTCATTACTGGGTTAAGATTTTTTAAATTGAAATTGCCATTATATATTTCATTCTGACTAGAGCTGCATGTGTTGTTAGAACCGGTTGTTTCATTTGTCGAATGAGAATAGTATGAAGTTGAATTACTGTTTAAAACTGAATTATAGTTGGTGTCCGAAAGCATTACTGAAGTGTTGCTCTAAGCTTGTTCTTGAATATGAGAGAAGATTGTTGATATCTTTATGTCCAGTTCTTTGCACAATTTCAGTGTCCTGTATTCCTGCATCTTTTTGTTTCTGTATAGCACCCTTCCTGGCAATATGTCCTGTTAGTTTCTTATTGCTCTCCGGTAACGATTCTTTAGCCACAATTTCAATGTCCTGTATTCTTGCATCTTTTTGTTTCTATATAGCACCCTTCCTGGCACTATGTCCTGTTAGTTTCTTATTGCTCTCCGGTAACGATTCATTAGCCACAATTTCAGTGTCCTGTATTCTTGCATCTTTTTGCTTCTGTATAGCACCCTTCCTGGCACTATGTCCTGTTAGTTTCTTATTGCTCTCCGGTAACGATTCATTAGCCACAATTTCAGTGTCCTGTATTCTTGCATCTTTTTGTTTCTGTAAAGCACCCTTCTTGGCACTATGTCTTGTTAGTTTCTTATTGCTCTCCGGTAAAGATTCTTTAGCCATACTTTTAATGATATTGCTGATGGATTTGACACCAAGTAGAAGAATTTTGTACCAGAAGGTTTTTGACTTAATATTATCATTTTCAAATGTAGTTGCCTGGATATAGAATGGGGAGTCAGTCTTTGTCATGTTTTCAGGTCTTTGCAGGGAAAACAGTTCGTATGCAAAGACAGGGCATCTAGTTCTATCAGATTTATTTTCCATTGCAATAGGTCCTAATTTCCCGATATTACCTATGTTGTCCCTTGTCGTGTTTTTGTTTGATTCTCTTTACAGTATTGTAAATACTCGTCACCATATTATGTGTCCACTTTTAAAGTGATATCACTCCACCATAAGATATAATGTTCAGTAACGCCACGAAGGCCAAAATGACAGTTGTTATTTAGATAAAAAAAATTAATTTCTAAATCCGTTAACGGATCTGCAGCATTGGGCCTTTTTCCCATCCCTAAAGATTTAAGCTCTTTAATTTTAGCATTCAAGGCTAGTCTACTTTTATAAAACTCATCATCAACCATAATGTTGCCGTCATATTGTTTGTCCTTTAAATATCGATGAATGCTAGCTCTAATAGACTTAAGTGATGAAGGTTCATATTCCAATGTTCCATTTTCGGACTTCTCTTTTTGTGCACTTACAAAAAACAACCACAGGTAGCGGTCTAGCTCAGCCTGCGAAATGTTCTCAATACATCGATTCTCATCGTGGATATTTGTTAAAAACGTTATAAAGATGTTTACGTCTGATTGTGTTTTCCTACTGGTATTTCTGTTCTCCTGTTCTTATATGTAAATTTCGAGATCTCCATCAGTGACATTTTTGAATCGATCAAGGTTGCTTGTATTTTTGTTTTCAGATTGTTTATAATTAGTTTTGGGTGTATAATTGTGAGAAGTGGCATCTACATCTTGTTGCTGTACACATAATGGTGTTGATGAATTTTATAGTGATATTTTCTTAGTTCAGAAAAATCCAAGTAATTAAAAGAGGGAACATTTGTGGCACTTAACAATTCATTTTCATCTACATCCGACCAAGCTTCATATTCTCCACCATTTGTTGCCTTCTCTCCAAATTGCATTAAAAAATGTTTCCTTGTTTGTGCTTCAAAATTATCAGAGGTCATTGTTTAATTAGCAGATTAGCAAATTATTGCTTGGACCAGGTTGAAAAAAGGGCGGGTGTCCATGTTGTTTTCTTGACAATAGTTTTAAATTAATGTTTGTAAAATTTGTGAATTTGTTTGTATTTGGTATAAATAAATGTTAAGAATGTTGATTTCTCCCTTTAATGGTGATATTCATTGGGTTTTTTTTTATTACAAACATAAAAGTCGGCAACAGGATTCACCCATTTTCATTTGCGGTTTTGCTTACCAATTCCGTTCCGGCTTAGAAAACACGAAGGTCATGACAACGATTATGACGTAAAAAAGTAGTCCCAGGAGAGGTTATCAAGAATTGTGTCAAGTATATTTTTGTAAGACGATGTTTGTTGATATTGCTGACACGACAGTTACTAATTTGATTTATGTTTAAAAAGGGAAATGTTAACTAGCTAATGGTGTTGATGAATATTATTTACTTTTGTCATCTTCACAGTAATTATCGTCTAAATGTTGGGAAAATTTGGTGATAACTCCAGCTGCCTCTTGATAAGTCTTCCTCAGCTTACGTGGACTTTGATACGAGTTTTGTTTATGGGGTCAGCAGGTAGATATAGTGGGAGGGAAGGATGATAAAGACAATCGACCGGTACATCATGTTTTGTAAATTATTGTATTCGGAAGAAGACTTCATGAGTTGGAAAAACTTGTGTGCGATCCCTATTTGTTATATTTAGCAAATAAAAATATGTTTAAGCTAAACCATGTTTTGTCTGCTACAATATAGACAATCCACCAGTACAAAATGTTTTGTCTGTTACAATATAGATAATCTACCGGTACAACATGTTTTGTCTGCTACAATATAGACAATCTACCGGTACAAAATGTTTTGTCTGTTACAATATAGACAATCTACCGGTACAACATGTTGTGTCTGCTACAATATAGACAATCTACCGGTACAGCATGTTTTGTCTGTTACAATATAGACAATTTACCGGTACAACATGTTTTGTCTGCTACCATATAGATAATCTACCGGTGCAACATGTTTTGTCTGTTACAATATAGACAATCTACCGGCACAACATGTTTTGTCTGTTACAATATAGACAATCTACCGGTACAACATGTTTTGTCTGCTACAATATAGACAATCTACCGGCACAACATGTTTTGTCTGTTACAATATAGACAATCTACCGGTACAACATGTTTTGTCTGTTACAATATAGACAATCTACAGACACAACATGTTTTGTCTGTTACAATATAGACAATCTACCGGTACAACATGTTTTGTCTGTTACAATATAGAGAATCGACCGGTACAACATGTTTTGTCTGTTACAATATAAACAATCTACCGGTACAACATGCTTTGTCTGCTACAATATAGACAATCCACTGGCACAACATGTTTTGTCTGTTACAATATAGACAATCTACCGGTACAACATGTTTTGTCTGCTACAATATAGACAATCGACCGGTACAACATGTTTTGTCTGTTACAATATAGACAATCTACCGGTACAACATGCTTTTTCTGCTACAATATAGACAATCTACCGGTACAACATGTTTTGTCTGTTACAATATAGACAACCTACCGGTACAAAATGTTTTGTCTGCTACAATATAGACAATCTACCGGCACAACATGTTTTGTTTGTTACAATATAGACAATCTACCGGTACAACATGTTTTGTCTGTTACAATATAGACAATCTACCGGCACAACATGTTTTGTCTGTTACAATATAGACAATCTACCGGTACAACATGCTTTTTCTGCTACAATAAAGACAATCTACCGGAACAACATGTTTTGTCTGTTACAATATAGACAATCTACCGGTACAACATGTTTTGTCTACTACAATATAGACAATCTACCGGTACAACATGTTTTGTAGATCGTTGTTTGTCTCATTGTCCTATTTACGGATTCTAATTACCCATTTGGTATCTTTAAACATTTCTGAAGCTAAACAAATCGGATTGAACAAAGGGAAGTTCCTACATTTGAACATAAGAGACTTGTTTTTATTCCAGAATCGTACCTAAGCAAAATCTTCTTCGTCTCAAGTCCCTTATATTGGATACTTATCCGGTTCAAACAAGCCTCTAATGTACACTACATTCTACTTTTTTCGTTATTAAAGCTAAAGCACTGTATCTATTACTGACCTATATGATCGTATAGATAGGTTTTATAATTAGAACATGCAAATACATTAGACTGTCTGGACATGCAAGTAAAATTTTGTAAATTCTAAAAAAAATCTCCATTTAAAAAATATTTTACAAGTTTCACCATAACATAATGCAGAAATAGTGTTTTGTAAATTACTTATGCATTCAGGGATAATTACCTTCCACACTTTTCAATCATATACAACGACAATATCATACAGTGCCAGTAGTGTGTCAATTGTATTATCAGAATAGCTACAAATTATGTTGCCAAACCTGATAACCTGATTTGATTTCTATTATCTTCATTAGAGAATTTGTTAGAAAATGTTATTCAGTGTGATTTCTTGATCACGCTCAGGATTTACACTTATAAATAGCTGGGATAAATTGAATGTTACTATAAATAGCACTAAATCGGAAAACTGTGAAAAGATAACAAAGCATCAGATCCTTTCAGACCAAGGAACCGAAAGTTATTGCGTGCATGTGAATCTAATGCATAATACATTTTTACAAGAAATTATAGTCATAGACATGATTTACGTCTTCTGATTACCATATTGGTATCTTCATCCCTTTTTGCACTACCATGTTGTATTATATAACCCTGTTGGTATATCAATAGCTATCAACACCATGGAATAGGTCATTGCGCTTTTAAAGGGGAAAACAATATTTCCACATATCCTGTGCCAATGTTGCTTGTGTTCATTCTTGATTGCCGTAATCGTAAGGTAGTTGAATTTATAACTAACTATGCAGTCAGTGCCTATCACCACTAACGTTGCGAGTTCGAATCCAGGTCAAGCAAGGTGCACCCGGCACAGCATTATGTGATAAAGTTTGTCAGTGACTTGCGACGGGTCGGTGGTTTTCTCCTGGTATTCCGGTTTCCACCATTATTAAAACTGACCGCCACGATATAACTGAAATATTGTTGAAAGTGGCCTTAGACACCATAACTACCTTTTTTATTCAATATCACGTGGCCGTTTCATTCTATCGTTATTTCTACTATTATCCATGATAAAAACAATGCTAGAATTGATACAGTGGCCATAGTGGTACATGGCCTAAATGTGTTCAAGTATGACTTTTAATTATCACCATGTGTATAAGACATACAGTTAACATTTCTGTTGAGACAAATCAAGATGAAAATTTGAATAAAGAAATGAACATGTGTAAAACTCGCGAAATAAAATTTGTATCTGTGTGTGTGACTTTAAAGTTAACTAAAAGTAAAACTAAACGTTAAATTATTCAAATACCACCTCTTGCATGGTGAATGATTTAAACGAAGGATAACACATGAAAGCTAATTAGCTTATTTTCAATGGTGTCCTTTATAAGAATCATCTAGGAGTTGGTAATTCAAGATATACAATTAACCTTTGCGATGTAAATATCATTACAATGTTCACGATTATTAAGAGATGACATTTCTTCTCATCTCTTCCTCACTGGTGCATTACTTCTCTTAGATATGTAAACTTGTGGTGTTAATTAATCTTAGCAAAATTGTATATAAGGTGGACCTATATATTTGAATATATCTATTGTAGGCATGGTTTAACCGAAGTTAACTCACTCTAATTTAAAAATTTTAACATAGAGAAATTTCCTTTTGCTTAATGCTAGTTCTTGTATCAATGCTGTTAATAAAGCGAACTGTGGGGCTCGTGTTACTCGATCTTTAGTTTTATATTTATGTTTTGTAGATCGTTGTTTGTCCTTTTGTACTTTTTCTTTTGGCCATTATGTTCTCTGTTCTTCATCGATATACGGATTCTGATTACCCCTTTTGTATCTTCAAACTCTTCTTTAGGCTGTTCCACATGTAATTTGTTTTTCTTTCAAGTCTTGAGATATATCATGTATACCTGGAAGAACAGGAATACTCACAATGACATTGTATGAGTGACATACTTTTTCAATGTTTTAAAACATAGACAGTTTACCCTTTTATTATATACATAAAGCTTAAACGAGAATTGACCTTTTCAGAATTCTAATTACTGTTTATACCGTCTTCCATGAAAGATGATAATGAATAGTCGTGAGTAGTGTTAAAACTATCAAGTGAAAAAGAACAGGAAATCGCTTAGACATCCGTTAGATTGAGTCAATGTATGATAAATAAATGAAACACGATTGCAATAAATGTAGGAATATGATTTGGATTTACATGTCGAAAGATAATTTCATGATAGTCTGTTGTTTCTATGAAAATTATTTTTCATTAAAAGGTTATATATATATTTTTTTGAATGTAGGTCAATAGAAAGATAATAATGATACCAAATATTGACGAAACGAAACGACACTTCGAAATAAGCAAAGAGGGTAGCACAACATGGAAACTTCCACTAGTAAATAAACGTTAGAGAAAAACGAAGGTACAATCAAGAATGGACAATCCAGAGAAACTGTCAACATTGGGCACACAAGACGAAGACAAACCAAACAAAACACAACGCAATATGTGGTGGACACTACTATATGTAAATAAACACAAATAATATAAATAAGTAAGGCATGAGAGATTACCATGATATTTGGATGTTAACATATCATCACTAGCATATCATTTTTGATTTCCGCCCGTGTTAAGGTGTACTCGATATAATAATTTTATATTTTAAATATGTCCGTTTCTTGTGGTAGATCGGTGTTCTTCTCCAGGTATTTTTCCACTAACATAACTGACCGCCATGATATAACTGTAATATATTTAAGATGGCATAACGATATAAACATAATCATAAATATCAGAACAATTAAAATAAATGTAATACGTTACTTTGTTTGTAATGCGAATTTTTGTAATCTATAATTTGAAAGGACCATTTTTAAAGAAAAACAAATTGTTGTCGAATAATGAAAATTTAAACCACAAATTTGGGCTGGGGCTATATCGTGGCAGTCAGTTTTATTAGTGGAGGAAACTGGAGTACCAGGAGCAAATCACCGACCTGTCGCGAGTCACTGACAAACTTTATCACATAATGTTGTATCGAGTATACCTCGCCAACAGCGGGATTCGAACTCACAACTTTAGTGGCGATAGGCACTGATTGCATAGGTAGTTTTAAGCCCAACTATCATACGATCACAACCACGACGGCACCACAAAATCACAAATCTGACTTAATAAACAAAGATGCAACATGTGTTGTCTTAGTATTCAAGTTTGTATTACAGCTGTGTGTATTTTTGATTATTCCGTTTCATGTATATTTTTAGAACAATTAATCGTGAATCAGTAGATAAATATGCATTCTAAAATTAGATATCGTGATGTATCAACACGTACCTGTAACAATGACATCCGTATTAAAAACTTCATATCAAGGAAAAGGTTGAAGATATCAAAGGGGTAGTCAGCCTTTTTGAAATTTAAATTGAAATAAACCCTGTGATTTCCAGACAACGTAGAATCTGCTTTTTTCACAGTGCGCTTTGTTTGGCTTCATAATCATCGTACAACAAAATGACGGAAACATTCACCGTATTTATCTTGACAAAAATAAACCAGGAATTTAATTAGGATTCCAAACTGCTATTTCATACCAATTAATAGATCAAAAAGTATTATGAACGATTTCACATGGCAAGCATATCAATATAGCTTATATTAAGGCGATCAAAGATATCTAGTAAACATCATGATCACGTGTTTGCTCACGTTACTGAGTAAATATTTGAAAACAGTGTTATTTTGAATATATAGTATTATATGTATTCTAGAAATCAAATTAGGGAGCTGACAGGTTATTTTACTGTTTTAGTATCAATTTACTATCATGGTATAATAGAGACTACACGATTATATTGTAATTTAATTTTCTGTGTCTTAGATAGTATTTGAAATTACATTTTTACATTTGTATGCGACGCTCTATCATTTCTTGTAATGTTCATCCGGGTGGTCATACATGTAAAACATTCGAATGATATATTAGACCGATCATGTGTCAGATCATATTTGCAATTAAATAGACAATGCGGATGTAGAGTCTGTTAGGTTTGATAAATGGTTTGATAAATGGTTTGGTAACGCCACTTTCAACAATATTTCAGTTATATCGTGGCGGTCAGTTTTATTGGTGGAGGGAAAAGGATCACTCGGAGAAAACCATCGACCTGCCGAAAGTCACTGACAAACGTTATCACATAATGTTGTATCGAGTACACCTCGCCACGAACGGGGTTCGAACTCACAACTTTAGTAGTGATAAGCACTGATTGCACAGGTAGTTGTAAATCCAACTACCATACGATCACGACCACGATGACCCTGATGTAGAGTCTGCTACAGTACAAACACAAATTTATAACAATGCGGACAACATCTCGAAAAACGCGAATTCCCATAAAAACATTGAGATGAAACTAGCGTTAGTTGTGTTGTGATGTGCGGTATGACATCGTGGGTTCGAGCATCTGTCGGATCAAACCAATGACTTATATAATCGGTATTTGCTGCTTCTTAGCTAAGCCCGAAGTATTAAGGAGTAAGAGCAAAGAATGGGATGCTCGGAAACCGGATAACGTGTCCCAGTGGAGCGACATGTTTACACACTGAATGTTCTTCCAGTGAGCACTATAAAAAATCTAAATAAGTGTGTTGATTTAGTACAACGCGAACATCAGCATCATCGCATTGAAATATAACTTGTTTTCGCCATGATATAGCTGAAAAATGGATCATTTGGCGTTAAACAACAATCACTAACTCACCCAAAAACAGGAGGGCTTATTATATAGTCAGTAATTGACTATCACGCAATACTGTTTCTATTAAATTTGAATCTACAGCTAGTTTTATTCTCTAAACATGAGGCACATCTTTTATTCATGTCTTTTGCATGTGAGTTGTGCCTTTGATTTATCCCATAAACCCAGCGGACACCACTGTCTGGCCGTTGTACTTTAAATTAGATAAGGTCATATGTACATATTCCTCGAATGTCCATCGCTGGTAATTGAAGATGGCGATTACATATTTATTTTCTAAAGCAATGATGTTTTGGAATACTCAATCATGTACACTTATCAAATTGATTAATATTTTCATTGGAACGTTATCCTCATTGTTACTGTTCTGGAGCATCTGAGTACAGGCCCGGTTTTTAGTTGGGTTCGTGTTGCTCAATCTTTAGTTTTCTGTGTAGTGTTTGTCCTTTTGTAAACCTTTTTCTTTTGGCTATGTATTGTCTGTGTTTCTTCGATCTACGACGGCTGATTGTCCCTTTGGTATCTTTTGTCTATGTATTGTCTGTGTTTCTTCGATCTACGGCGGCTGATTGTCCCTTTGGTATCTTTTGGCCATGCATTGTCTGTGTTTCTTCGATCTACAGCGGCTGATTGTCCCTTTGGTATCTTTTGGCTATGTATTGTCTGTGTTTTTTCGATCTACAGCGGCTGATTGTCCCTTTGGTATCTTTTGGCTATGTATTGTCTGTGTTTCTTCGATCTACGCGGCTGATTGTCCCTTTGGTATCTTTAAACTTTTCTTGCTACCAGTACTGTTTTACAGATTTTAAAAATAAATATTAGGCTCTGAGAAGTGTGGCCGACAGAGACGAAGTCCGTGGTCCTCCAACAATTTCAAGACCCATACTGTTACGAGAACATCTTCAGGTCTTCAGTATACTCTACATTAATCTTAGTGGATGGTAAATTAAATATCACCAGTCCTGAGAGATTCTGCTAGGTTAAAGATGATATAATTTCAGTTCAAACACAAGAGATGCATCCAACAATTTGGTACATCATCGACAACGATTTAGTAAATTAGCTCCAATCTACTATCGCTTTGTTTAATATTTTAGTGACGTTTTGTGGTATTTAATTAAAATATAGTTTATGATAAACTCATTAAAACCAAAAGCAATATAGGGGCCGTCGTGGTCGTGATCGTATATACAACAACCTATGCAATCAGTGCATATCACCACTAACGTTGTGAGTTCGAATCCCACTAAGTCAAGGTGAACTCAGTACAACATTATGTGATA
The DNA here is from genome assembly GCA_002080005.1 of Gigantidas platifrons. Taxonomy (NCBI): domain Eukaryota; kingdom Metazoa; phylum Mollusca; class Bivalvia; order Mytilida; family Modiolidae; genus Gigantidas; species Gigantidas platifrons. The sequence continues at coordinate 767,899 of MJUT01042310.1, read as the reverse complement.
AATTTGTCAGTGACTTGCGGCAGGTCGGTGGTAATCGGGTGTCCTCTACCAATAAAACTGACCACCACGATATAACTGAAATATTGTTGAAAGTGCCGTTAAACACCATAAACTAAACCAAAAAACCAAAACCAATAAGTGTGCAATTAATGTCCAGTGAAAACGTTGCCGAAATCAATTGGCTCTTTGGTTTTGTGTCTAGAGTATATCTAATGTGGTATTGATCCAGTACGAGAGTAGTTCTTATGCCTATATCGGTGTCCATATCAGTAGTACGCCTATGTAAGTGTCCATATCAGTAGTTTTTACGCCTATGTCCATATCAGTAGTTTTTACGACTATGTAAGTGTCCACATCAGTAGTTTTTATGCCTATGTAAGTGTCCATATCAGTAGTTTCTATGCCTATGTAAGTGTCCATAGCAGTAGTTTGTATGCCTATGTAAGTATCCATATCAGTAGTTTCTATGCCTATGTAAGTGTCCATATCAGTAGTTTTTACGCCTATGTTAGTGTCCATATCAGTAGTTTTTACGCCTATGTAAACAAATGTGATATCGGTACCTGACAAATATACATGTATAAAGTTTGATATGCCATAATAGCACATATACTTTATTTTGAGCCACTTTCACCTTAAAGATGCTACTGGTAGATCCACCTTGTATTTAGACCAATACCCAAATATTCAAATTGAAGGACAGTTGCATGATGTGAGAAAAAGATCATGTAGTAAATTGTGCTTTCTTGAGTGATTGCACCCCAGTGCATTGAGTGTTTGTATATAAGTTGATGCCTAGTTGTATAGGATGTTCCTCTCACTTGTACCAGAACATGTCGAGTAGGTTGCACTCTTGTTTGGGACAATTGTGTAACCAGGAAAGTTAAAATCGGATGAGGTCGTATATACCCGAGGAAGGGGAACATTAGTTTTGATAATATAAACATTAGGAAATGTAAATTTTAATGATGCAGACATTGCAATTTGACGCCAATTAAGTAGGGTATTTCATGCCTTTCAATTCGTTAGCATAGTAAAAAACATATTGCATCTTTAGTCATAGAGAATAATGTCTGAAATGAAATGAAAACTCGGGTTTTACCAATGTTTTTTTTTTATTGTGTGTGAGAAATTCATTGATTGATATGTATAATGTTACTGTTCTTGTAATTTAATACGTTATACAAACTACATATTTTATGTACGAGTTTTATTTTTGTAGAGAACAATTCAAATAGCTGGCTTAATAATTTACATTCAAATTACAAGTGCACATTTCAAATTAACTCAGACTTGTGATTTCAATGAACAAAAGTTAGCTTTAAATTGAATAAAGACTTCAAGTCAGATCCAATTACATACATACATGTAGTCACTCTAACATTGCTATATTTTAAATTAAACGAAGACTTCAAATCAGACCCAATTACATACATAAATGTAGTCACTCCAACACTGCTATATTTTAAATTAAACAAATACTTCAAATTAGATGCAATGCAATACATGCAGTCACTCCAAAATTTCTATTTCAATTTATCTGGAATCAGGAGTAGAACCATGTCTATTGAAGGTTATAAACTGAATTGACCATGTATGTTTTGTACAAGATGTCTTCATTAAATTCCAATTGTCTTTACAAATAACTTCCATTTTATTCTTTTCAAACGTACAAATAAACAATTACAATGCATATCTACATCCATAGATTATGTTGTCTACAGAAAGTCAATCTAAACAATTTTTTTAATTGAAGATATATTTACAAAATGATTTATGGGCAGTAGAAAACGTTATGTTGGAGTAGAATTCATTATTAGTCCATATGCAATGCTATATTCCAGTAGATTGCAGAGTAGATGTTATTTTAAGTCAATCGGCGCTCCCTGGTGTTTTAATTGTTTTCTCAGTATGTATATATGCATCTATTGCATGTAAATTCATTGGTACTTTTATGTATTTGTCTATACAACAAAGAAATATAATGGTCTGATGCTTCATTCAAATGACATTTTTCAATAACGTTCGAGAGAAGTGTCAAAACGTTCATCAAATAATTACTAGACCCATACTCTGAAAACAACTCCAATAACATTTGAATCAGTAAAAATAACATTGTCTATTTCAAATGACAGTTTAGTAACGTAAACATCTGGCTTTTTCGAACAAACATCGTCGGAATGTTTTACTTGAGGATACATACAACGTAAAGTTAATTGAAAAGTTGATATAATACATTATTTGGCATGTCTGTTGTGACAGAAACAATACTAAGTCTTTTGTTTGAGCGAGGTCTTTTACCAAAATGTAGAATCGTATTCCATGGCTTGGTAAATTCAACACAAGAAATACTACTGAAACTACGACTAACATGACAGTCAGTCTCATCTGAGCGTTTGATAGTACGTTGTAAGGAGGAGAGTAGTACTTTGTACCTCGGGCTGTCACGTGCTTGTAGCTAAATTTCTTTATTGTTACTATGACAACTATATTTAAAACAAATATGGCAACAAACGGAAACACAAATGTAATTCCTGTGTCGATATATGTAATAACTGCGACAAGCTCTCTATAATCGTTGTTTAACTTGCACCCAAACCCACCTGGAGTGGGTACAACCTGTGTAGTAAAGAAGGAATGGCTATAGAACAAGACACCAAATACAGTAACGACAACTCCTGCAATTATTGACCGGCGTTTTGAGCAAAGTCTGTAACCTCGTAACGGAAAGCATACGACGATGAATCTGTCAAGCATTATTAACATCACATACCACACTGACAAAAAGCTTGTTACGTACGTTATGTACACAGATACTAAACATAGTGGTCCGGTATTGATAGCGTTGTTATGTAATGTTCCAAGCCATCCAAATATCAATGCTACTAGGAAAAATGTATCGGATATACCAAGCATGGCTAGATAGATACTAGATGGATGCTTACTAAAGCTTGTAAACATAAACACTTTGAAGGACCAAACATTTCCAATCACTCCGATGACTGATATCAGTGGTATAGCATATATATATAATCCATGAACAAAGTTATAAAATACAAGACTGTCATTATCATTCTCAAGAGATGAAATGTTGGTCGTATTTGTAGAATTATCCATCATCATGTTTTTTACAGCTGTGTTTTCAGTTTCTGTACACTATTACCAGTTCATCACCTATTAATAAATAAATTAACAAAATCATTACTAATGTATTAAAAAAAAACACAAGTACAGTTTCTATATTTGTATTGGTCTTTGCTACGGTGCTTAACGCCACTTTCAACAATATTTTAGTTATATCGTGGCGGTCAGTGTTATTGGTGGAGGAAACCGGAGTACCCGGAGTCACTGACACACTTATAACATAATGTTGTATCGAGTACACCTCGCCTGAGCGGAATTTAAACACACAACGTCAGTTGTGATAGGAGCTGATTGCACATGTAGTTGTAAATCCAACTACCAGATGATCACGACCACCACGGCTCCTCTATTTGTTTCGTTATGTTATTTACTTTATGAATAATGTAATGTACGGTAACAAACAGGTAATTTCATTAGAAAGCCATCTGTGGCAGGCATCATTGATGCTATTATCGGTCACTCCATAAACCTCATTAGAGAATTCATTATTGTGACAAATATATACTACCGGTGTTTATGGTTTTCCTGATTAAAATTATTTTTTTTCCAAAATCCGTCAAGATAATCTTATCGAGTAAACAGATAATATAATGTTTTCGTTGTACAGTTTTTAATTATTAAAAACGCATAATTATCTGCGAAGGTCGTTTCGTTTAGTACTTTCATTACGATTAATTTACCTATAGAGTGAGTAGTATTCTATTCACTATGTTCATTCATTGTTAGAAATGTGTTCGAAAAGTTAAAATTGAGCCCAAGATAATTAAGCTTACATCTAGCTTTCAGCATTTAATTCATTATTTGGACAAATAAACTATGATATATGTAGTAATGTGATTAAACTATTTTTTTAAATGTCATAAACATTTAAGAGATACATGTGTATAGTGTCTAGTTCGACACCCAATTTCAACATATTAAACTTGTATATATATTTTTTTTTCTCATTTAGTCTAAAATATAATGTATACCGTTAGAATACATTTTTCTGCAGTTAGATATGAATCAAATTATGCAGGTCTTTTCATTATTGCTGGGGATAATATCAAATATAAAAAACATCTGTGTCACGGGGGAACACAAGGTGTAGAAGATACAATTAACAATCAGTTACCCGTGTTATTTTCGGAACCCAAAGATTGCCTTTTTTAACATTTGTAATATTTGACTAGTGGAGCAGGGTCTGCTTACACTTCCGAAGCACATGAGAGTGCACCCAAACCGCTTGTTGTGGGGTTTGTGTTCCTGATTTTTCAGTTTTCTGCGTGTTGTTATTTCGACCGTTGTTTCTCCTTTTTCTTTTGGCAATAATATTACGGCTTCTGCTTACCCCTACTTTGAGAACTCTTGGTATCTCTTCTTTGAGCACGTTTTATGTTCCCTGAAATCATTACTGTTGAATGCGTGTTAAAAGCTTCAAATCATAGTTATCTATCTACCTATATGGAGGTTGTAAACCTGAGAGCTACCTATATGGAGGTTGTATACCTGAGAGCAATCTTCTACATGCAAATTAGACAAACGACCATGACTTCTACGTATATACGTAATAAATACTACTTTGTTTTGTTAAATGTTTCCATGGTAATTTGTTTATACATTGTAGATCGGTTTGTTTGACGCAATCTTTTATTCAATCTCACAACAACCTCTTTAAAATAAACTTTATCACAGACTTTTGTGATATTTAAATGGTTTATTTTTCAGCTGGTACAATCGGAGAATATTAATGACTTCAAACCTTTCATTTCATTGTTCATAAAAGGTTTTGTATTTTTAAATACGTTTCAAAACAACGATAAAAGCTCTTTGTGTTTCCAGGTTTGAAAACCTTGCTGTAACAGCCAATTCAACCTTGATATTTAAAGACAGATTTATTGTATTCTTGACTCTTAAGCACAATAATCGTCATTACTAACAATATGTGAATAAGTACTTTGTTTTATCTTATAATGCGAGTTAAGTAAGAAAATCCAATTTTATTTATAAAGACTACACAACAGGGACTACTTATTTTTATAGCATTTTGTACTGCGATTGTTCGAGCATCAAATTGGAAATGATCGACTGATCATACCTGGAAGTCTTTTTGGAATGGCACATGGTTAGAGATATTTGGAATTATCCATGGCTGTTGATAGTTAATTATGATTCAACAACACAGTAAAGCCTAAATTGGCTATGCAAGAAATCTATTAAAAAAAAATAAAAGATACCTCTGTCGGCTAGTCTAGTTTGATATGTATGTTGTCATTATACGGGACTGGTGAAATACTTAGAGCAGTGATCATTTTGAATTATTTGGTCTCAGTCCAGTATTTATTCGGAACACTCTGTTCTTTTGGTGCTTTCTTAATCTTATCTTTCTTTTATTAAATTACTGGACGTTGTCTATCCATTCTAACTACATGAACGTAATAGAATGATCTTTTTCATATATTCGAAAAGGCTATTTCTCCAATATTGTCAAAAGAAGATGCTAAAAGGAATAACATGCAACGAATATCATTTGTCAAAATGTGCTTGATTGAATATATAAGAACTGTCATCTTATATAACCAAGTGGTTGCATCTGACGACCTCTAATTGAATAAACACGCTAGTATCACTTCAAATGTATATAATGATGAAATGTGAATCGCATGGGTGTAAATCATGATTTTATATTGCCATGTTGTGATTTCTATTATCCTTATAATATAGGGATTATTCAGTCCGAACTATTAATTTCACCTTTCAATATATTCTGTGATATATAAAAACAAAATGCACACACCTCAATAAGTTTGCGTTCCTCTTGTATGAACAACGGACACTATCTATTCATGTGATATACTAATTGCAACACAATGTTAAAAATAACAGATATTTTTTTCAGCTTCTTGAATATACAAAATATATAGTAATTATATAATTGATAGTGATCGAATTAAAACTATACGAGATCACAGCCTTTAAAAGATATAAACATATACATGTTGATACACACCGATTACAACATAAAACATGTGTCTGATAATATGACCAAGAGGATTTCATTCGATTAATTTGTTATTTCCTACTATCAATGTCTGCAGTGGTTTCTATCACGTCCTCTGTAAATTGCTGCTCAGTAGAGTCTTGAATAGGAACTATGTGTGTGTTAGTTAATGATAACATATTCGTCGAACAAAAAATTAAATTCTATAATTTGTGAAAACGTAGACATCTAATTTACAACACACGACGAAATAACCTTCATCAGGTACGCTCAAAAGCAACCTATTGAGAGAAAAAATTCAATAAACAAGAAACCCAAAGGCATAAACGGGGTAGCTAAACTGTGCTAAGGTTACATACGAATAATAATTACATAATATAGACAGTAGATTTCAAGTAGAAGATTTGTTTTAAACATATTTTATTCATACAGATGTATGAACATAATTGAGGATCAGGTACTTGAATATACAATCTCTCTTTTGAAAACGCTCATTATATATTGTGATAAGATTAGATAAGATCAGATAATATTGTTTTTATACTATTTCTGAAATCTAAGATGAAAATCAAGCAAAAATACCAGTGTCGGAGCAATTCATCATTTGGCGATACACTCTCGATCAAACAAATATTTTGCTTGACAACTTATTACATAGTTTACTTTCGTATCAACACTTCTAAAAGATTTGTTCTTTATATTTACATACATTTTAATGCAATAAAGTCTTCCTTTTAATTTATAGAGGTATAATTATATCATACCTGTCTAAGATCATGTCTGGTAATTAGTTTTGAGTATCCAGTCCTTGTATCGGATGTCATACACATCTTTCAAGCCATTATAAATTAATTGTCTTTGGTTTACTCAGTATAAATTGCGACTGACTTGTGTTTATTTAATATAAATGCAGTTCACTTGTGTGTATTGATCAAATTGAAACTGCAATTGACTTACATTTATTAAGTGTAAACTACGATTGACTGGCGCTCATTCAAAGCATAACGTGATTTTCATTGTCTTCATTTCATGTTTTTTAATATTAACCCCCTCATGAATATGTGATCTTACCCTATTTAAACCCTATCACCAATACGGCGTGGGTTCGCGGCCGGCTTTGTAAATTACAAAAAAGGCTGGACTCGACTTGAAGCCGCAAGTGATAAAGTTTACCAGTTGCTTGCCTATGGTCGATGGTTCTCTCCGGGTACTCCGGCTTCCTCCACCACTAAAACTGGTCGCCATGATATAGCTGAAATATTGTTGAAAGTGGCGTTAAACACAATAAACCAACCAAACCAACCTATTTAGACCCTTTGACTGTCTTGCTCCCTTTGGGCCTTTAAACTATTTTGTTTTCCAGTCTTTTGACTCTGAACGTATCTGGCGATTGTTATTCCAGAAACATATCGTGCGCATTAAATTATATATCTACGTTTTTATTGTAAATTTAAAACAAATGACTCATCATTACTGGAGTCTCCGCAGGCTTACCACAAGTCTGTGTGGTTTTCTAAATACATTGTATACTTGTTGCTACAAAACTGAAATAATATATTATCAACACAGGATGTTATTAAACTGTTGGTAGTATATTGATTGATCAATCATAATAATGCATTTAAAAGAAAAATATGTCTAGAGTCCTCGTGGAACCCGGTGTATAGAATATACATATGAGATGATTTTTCCCCGTTCCTCCAAACTCTCCAACAATAATTTATGTAGTAAATGAATAATCCAGAAGCTTCAATCACCATTCTTCGTAATTACTTCCAAATACTATATTTGTATCAAGCGTAGAAAATGTTTCTGATAAATTCTATTTATTTGACCACTAGTACAAATAATGCACATTCAAGATAAACAAATGCACACATGTCGAAAAACATGCAAGACGGGGATTTCATACATCCTCGGTAAAACCCACGACAATCACGACTAGACTTTTACCCTCATGTTTGCTGAGACTTCCCTGTCTCCCACACTTGCCGGTGTTCGATTCTTAATGTAGTTGTTTTGCAATCGCAATCAGTTCTAGATGATTGACAGCTTTTGGTATTAAGACGTCCAGTTATTAAATCAAGCGTAACTGATCTTATAAGAATTAAGATCAAAATCAATGCTTTATGTCAGGAAGCTCATCCAATGAAATTACAGACATGTCTCTGGCTAGCATCAACGTATTCCTTCTTGCTAGGCTTCAATGTTTTAAAGTTACTTTCTTTACGATAAAATATCGCCAAATATGACAAAAATAACGAGATTGTTGAACTAATTTATGAAATGTTGTCTGTTTCTCAATACATTACCAGAAGCCACAGAAAAGTTCGATTCCAAAATAAAGTACGCTTGTCTACAAGGTGATATTTGTTTAAAATATCGCCACATTATTAAATTTAAAAAAAACCGTAGATATCAAATGTAGTGCGCACGAAGCGTTTCTAATATATGAGAAAAATATATATTTTAATATCTTTTTCTTTTCTGAAACTGATTCGTTTAAGCTTAAACTGTTGATGTCACCACTGATGCTGATCTATTAAAGTTATGCTCATTTGAAAAAGAAAGATAGGCACACCCGTTAACCACAATTGAACATTGGGATAGAAAACCATTAAAAAAAATAATAATAAACAAATAAATAAAACGAAAACATGTACTTTACCCAGGACTCGGTGGAAAATTCTCCTTACACAGATATAATTACTTTTCAAGACATATGATCTTTGGAAAAACATATTTATATGTCATGACATTTGTCAAAGGTTTATTCGCCCGTGTTAATGAAGAGATCAAACCACCAATTTTAACACAAGATCGTGCTTCTAAAACATATTTACGATGAAAATAAAGATGATGGATTTATAAATTATTATTCGGTCTTACTTTGTTTCATAGTTATTACTGGGTGTAACAAAAATAAGATTAAATTTATAGCCATCGGTATTTTCGCAGATCGATTTATGATTATATTGTAACCTAGAAAAATGTCAATTCCCAAGATAAAGGTAAAATGTCTATAATTATGAAATCGTCTTAAAGGGAAGTTTGAAGATACCATAAGGTGTAACAAGAAACCTTAAATAACAGAAAGATCAACAATACAATGATCCAAAGACAAAAAGACAAACAATGATCCACTAAACACTATACAGAAAACTAATGACTGTGCATCACGAATCCCGCTAATACTCAGGAGGAACTAAGGTGTTCCTGCTCTAGATACTAAGTCATACTCGGTCACGAACTAGGAAAGGATGAAATTATGACTACGACACAGATGTTCCACGTAAAGCCAACCCGTGATGGCGAGCTTAAATTGTCGAAGCAACAACTTTCACTTTACCATTATATTCCCTTCGTTAAGTAGCTTCTTTGCAACAAACCCATATCAAGGAAAATCCTAATAGAAAACACACGCTCTGGAATGTCAACTTAGATATAAATACTCCTTATGCAGGTGCTGTTGCAAAATTGCTACATATAAATGGAAAATTTACAATGGGAAAAATCAGAACATGCACTTTCTCTCACTAGGTGTATCAAAGTTTGAAGCGGTATATGTAATATTCGTTAATTCAAGATCAATGGCATATATGCTATTAACATACGGTTGTCTTATAACAACTAGAAACTACTTGCCATGCGCGAACACCGGGTTCACCGTTATTTTTCTAGATTTTTGTGTTCTGATTTTTGTTTTGCATTTGCTTATGTTTTTCGTTGTTTGTGTTAGTTCTCTATCATGCATACATTGTTGCCTATGTCTTTGGATTGTCCACTCCTCATACCCTCTTCTGTGTACATTAACGTTTATTGTAAGCGACACGTGAAAGATCCTTCCATTTTTCTTGATCAATTGACTTTTAAACTATATATATATATACGCAACTTTACAACCATATTAAAACAAAAATTAATAATACGTATAATAAGATATACATCGTCTTATTACAAAACAGTGTTTACGGCAAATTGGTTTTAGTGCTATGACGTCCCAAATGTCGGATGAAACTCTGACGATAATACCTTTAGGCTATTACTTTACGCAATTACCGGAAATGATTTTGGAAGCAAGAAGCATATTGATTAAATACGTTTTCATTACTTCAATTTCATCAAAGTGTTTCTCGTATTACATGTATACCCTAATATTATCTTAAAACATGTAGTTGCCTGTGTTATAGGTAAAGGAAACAATCACACCTTGAAATGTAATCAGATGTAGGACAAACATCGGTTTTTATGTCATCTCTCATCTCAATTGTCATTTAATGCCACGTCAGTAACATGACAAGATTCATATTGCATGATTTCATAATGATCTATTAACTTGATAATGTAAAAATTGTGAATAAAATGTTCTGACATTTTACAAGACGTTTGATAGAAGCCCCAATGGAAAACATCTGTACGATATATAATTCAAGAATTATACATTGGAGGTGCAAGTATAGGTTGAGCATTTAAGCACGATTTAAATGACCGTGTCAAATGTTGTCTGTAACGGATGTATTCACTCACGAGTTAATCTGATTAAGTTCATGCCTGATTTATCCTTTTAAGAGCATGGAATGCATTTATGTGTTCCAACGTTTAAATTAATCTTTAATAAGAAGTAAAATGAAACCTTCTAACCTGGAATCTGGGTGAACTAGATTTCTGTATTACATCACTTGAAATACAAAGATGACGAGAGATGGTATTGACAATCAGATTTTGGTTAAGCTTACCGATGTTTTCGCATTACGTGCACTGATGGTCGTGTGTACTTTCTAACATTTAATTGATGATCAATGTCATTAACTTTCTTTTGTAGAACTAGTATTATACATGACAACTTACCCCCTAACCCGCCCCACATATTTGTGCCCATTTCAAGCCAGAACATATATATCCATCGCCACATGTCGTGGTCACTGTTTAAGTTTTTATCACATTATGTTTAATATTCAGGATTATAGCATTCTTTATAATAAAGCTGTTCATCTGGCTATAGAAAGCTATTTTCCATTACAATGCCGGTACAGCCGTTACAAAGCTAGGAGAATGACCGGTAATATATGTGCGTATTAAGTTTTGGATTAAAAAAAAAATCTGACGTCATTTTTTTGCTTTCCAATGTCTGACAAGATTTTCATTCTCATTCGGTAATTCTAATAATCTATCACACATTTATTCCGTTTTAAGACGTTGATCACACGAGGGAAGTGTTTGGTATATACAGGAAGTTGATCACAGGTTTGAAGTGTTTGGTATATACAGGTTTGAAGTGTTTGGTATATACAGGTT
>MJUT01042310.1:730147-745422 GCA_002080005.1 Gigantidas platifrons | reverse complement strand
AAAATCACATTGAATTGTAATTGACAACTGTCATATTTTAATTATGAAATATCTGCTTAGAGAATCCAATAACGAAAATCTAATTTGTCAATAGTAGATATTATACACCTATTTACTGGCTATGAGGACAATAAACTTGCTATTGTCCTCATAGCCAGTAAATAAGTGTTTTATTATCCCAAAGGCAATCTGAGAAAATATGGCTATTAAAATGACACAAATAGAAGTTCTTAATAGTAATATTAAGAAAAAAATCAACAATAAAACATGTTTTTTAAATTGCCAGTAAATAGTTCAGCGGCAGTCAATAGTCTTGAACACTATTGACCGGTCAATAGTCTCAGTGTTAAAAATGTGAAACAATAGCATTTTTATTTCTTGAAAAAAGCTTTAAGAAACTATATACTGAGGTATAATAATACATTATATCAAACAGATGACGAAGATAATTTTTTTTTTTAAATAATTCGTGACAACAAAAACTTTCTGGTGTTATTCTAATAAGACATCGACTCATATTTAATCAATGATATCTAGTTAATTAATTAACGAGAAGGTCCATGTGCTGTGCGATACAACGTATTATTTGTTATCTATACATTTTATATCAATTAAAACGTTTACTGGGTCTGAATACATATCAGGATAACGAAAGGAGGAACACAGAATACCAAAGTTTGACGCGATACTCGATTAAAAGAGCAAACTAGAAACACAAAACAGTCATTAGGCCCATAATGTGTTGTATTTATATAAACGTTAGAGAGAACCGAAGGAGCAACCAACAATGAACAATCCAGAGACACGGGCAACATTAGGCAAAAGACACACAACGAAATAAAACAAAACAACCACAACACAGAAGATTAAAAAGCTGCGTAAGACTGACCCACCAAATAAACACCAACAAATAACCAGGTTATAAGACATCCGTCACATTACTCGTAGTCAAGTCCGTAAAACATATAGCAAATGAAACTTTTAACAGGTTACGGAAAAGGATCTTACAAACAAACCAAATGTAATAAAGTAAATCAATTTGAATACTGCTGTAATGATTCCAACAAAAAAAGATAGTATAATCAATACTATGAACAACAAAGTTCATAACAGAATATTTATATGTATAATAATTAAAAGTCGCTTTTGTAAAGTGAAGAAACTTTTTACATGTCTTAGAAAAGTTTTGAAGACACCACAGTGGTAATCAGAATCCGTAAATCGAAGAAGTAGAGATTATGAAAATATAAACTGTTCTGTTCCTCTTACATGTATATCTAAGAATGTTAATATTTACCACAATGTAAGTAGTTGGTACTCACAATAGACCATTTTTCAATTAAAAGAAAACGTAGAAAGATATTTATAATTACATAAATGTTATCACTTTAAGAAGTACATTTTGAAATATTGCTAGATACTCAATTATAATAAAGTAGAAAACCTTGTTATATTTTACTAACATCCTACCCTACTTAATTTTCTTTAACTTTACACAATACTACTTTCCTAGTAATAAGTATAAGTTATGATTGCATACATATTATCATTCCAAGTAATATACTTTGCAATTCTTGAAAGTGGCGTTAAACGCCATAAGCCCGTAACACGTTTACTAACAATGGAAATGGTGCTAGATACATTATAACAACCCAGTAGAAAACTATTATCTATTTTTCTAAAACCGCACCCCATTCTGTAAACTTATCACAATCATTTTAAGAAGTATTCTTTGCAATTGTTGAAAGTGTCCTTTAAAAGCCACAATTCCTAACCCGTTTACTAACCCTGGTAATATTGCTAGATACATAATCACATACAAGTATACAACTAGTTTATATTTAACTAACACCCGACACGACTTCATCTTTTAAACTTAGCACAATCCTTTGAGGTTTTTTCCGATAAAACAAAACAAACACATATAATTAATTACCCTTAATTGAAAGTAATTACCTTTCCGTTGTTTAATTGTATCCTCTTGTCCTCATTCAAGTATATATTTAGCACACCCGTCGGTTTTTTCTGAATAATTTGAAGAAGTTGTTAAATGTTTCCCATCTATATATTATATATATACACTGCTGACAATATTCTTTTTAATATACACTAATTAGCATTTGAAATGTTCATTTAGTATTCACATACACTGCTGGCATTAAGAACAATCAGATAATGTCTTACCTATTGTACGACCAATGCTCTGTAATGATAAATTGCAGTGATGGCTTAGTTGTTGTCATTCACATTGTATGATTATAATAAAATTCCTTACGAGAATTTATTGTATTTATCCTCTGCTGACAATCAATCAGTTGACGTCTAATGGTGTGTAATATCCCCTTGTATTAAAAATGAACAATTTGGATGACAGTCCACAGTCTATGCTATTGTTTATTAAAATGAATTTTCAAGAAGCATAATGACAAACCTATCTTGTACTATAACAAGATACAAATGTATTGTTGATATTATTTGATGTGAGCTGATAATGTCATGTAAAATATAATGCGGTGGTTTCAGATATAACCATTAATCAGATGATCGTATCAGATGTTCCCTTTTATAATGTGATGCTACAGAGATTGCCTTTTATAATGTGATGCTATAGAAGAGTTTGAAGATGCCAAGGGGGTAATCCTAATCAGTAAATCGAAGGACAGACAGATATATCCTTTATAAGGAGACAGTATCAGAGATTGCTTCTCATAAGGTGGTATCATATCATATGTTGCCTTGTATTGGGTGATAGTATAGTTATTGCCTTGTATAGAGGGATGATATAGATATTGCCTTGTATAGGACGATGGTATAGATATTGCCTTTTATAAAATGGTAAAGGTAAAGGTAAAAGGTAAAATATATTTAGGTTTAAAAATTTCAACATCATACACAAGTGTTTAAAATTTCTCGTTAAGTTAAAAATAAAACATAAAACTGCCATCTTTAACTGAAACTTCAATCCACCAATTGTAGCTGCTGAGAACTTTCTCACCAAGGATAGCCCATGAAAGCCATTCAGCTTATTTCCAATGGGGTCCTTTATAAGTATCAGCTTAAAGTTCAAGTGGACATTAAAAGATCAACATGAGCGGGTAGAGGGATTACTTAATTTTAAAATAAGTACATTATCTATGAAAATATATATGTACATTGTATATATAATTGTCATTATTATGATATGACACGTCTTTCCCGTTCTTCACTGGTATGTATCAGGTGGCACTTCACTTCTTTTTTAAATCTTTGCAAATCATTGATGGATTTGATCGAATCTGGTAGAGAATTCCAATCATGGATTCCATTGTAGTAAAATGTTGTTGATTCGATGCCTTTAATTTTTGGTGTAACATAATTAATCTGACTTGATCTAGTATTATGGGCATGATGTTCATTAATTTTGATGAAATTATTTTTCAAATAAGAAGGACATGTATCATAATAGATTTTATGAGCATGGTTCAATCGAAGCTGTTTTACTCTGTTTTCAATATTTAAAAATCCTAGACTAGATAATTCAGCTTGCTTTATACTAGTTCTTGGGCCCATGCTTTTGACGAATCTAACTGTTTTGTTTTGTGCCACTTGCAGTTTGTTTTTTAAAGCACGAGTTATACCAGCGTACCAGGAGGAACAAGAATAATCAAAATGACATTGAATAAGTGCCATACTTAAAGTTTTCCGCGTTTCGGCAGATAGACAAGTTGATAGATTTACTACTTTTTATGACGCCCTTTGAACATTTACTACACGGATATTTTGGATTCCGTTTAGATGGATTTGGCCCTGGATGTGGATGGATATCACCACTTTGTAAGAGAAAGAATAGAAAAAGAGACCCGGTAGAAGTTTTGGAAAAAGTGTGCTGACCAGAGTTGACAAAAATATTTTTCATTCGTGCATGACGAGTTCCATGATCAAAATGAACTTCGACTGTCAAAAATATTTTTATATCAAAGATTAAAACCTTTCCAAAATCACTTTTTTGGAAAGAATTTAGACCAGAAAAGTCAAAATAATGATGTCTACATATTAAATTTGTAGGGGGAATTGACAATTTTTAATAGTTGTTGATATAACCAGCAATAAAAACATAAAATGCGGAGACCAAAAACACACTTCGTCCACCGTCATGCTGACCTTGACCTCGTGACATCATATGTTACCTTTTATAAAGTGATGATATCAGATGTGTTTATGCTTTAGAAAGTTATGCTGTAAATATTGCTTTTTAAAAGGCAATGATGTCAAATATGTCCTTTTATAAGGAGACAGTATCAACTATTTCCTTTTATTTTGTGAGAGTATGAATTTGCCTTTCATAATGTGTTGGTATATAGCTTGCCTTTTATAAAATGTGGCAGTTGTTTTTGACTTTGTGTATATACTTTCTTCGGTTCGGTAAAAACACGTGTTGACCTCATTGAAAGACTATAATTGTATTGCATATCAGTTTCAGTCCAAATTTGTGAGACCGGCAATAGTAAAATAAAGACATCAACAGGAACAGCAATGACACGACTAGGTTGTACGGTTCCATTCATCTAAAATGAAGAAAACAAATGGTAAACATTCATGGTAATGTCACCTTGAAATTAAATGCGGTGTTCCGCCAGAATGAATTTTTGAACTTTGCCCTGAACTCATAATCCCACGTAAAATATGTAGGTATACATATTGTCAAACATTTAGCTGGTGAAATAACTATAACATCTCTAATAAAAAAGAGTAATTCTAGATTAAAATATATGTACAGAATATAGCAAAACGCATGTCGTTAATATACCAGAAAATTTTAACAACACCCCTAATACAATGCGATGTCGAGTATATCTGAACTCCTCACCCCCTTTTATTTTTGGTTTGCCGGCATATCACAAAGTCACCTCGTTTTGAATTTGACTTCTAAATTTAAATGAAAAAGTCGAAACACTGGAATTCACCAAGGTTTGTAGTGGGGTTGGTGTTGGTCTAATTTGAATTTTGAATTTTTGGTGTTTTACAATATTTCAGCTATATCATGGTGACCAGTTTTAGTGGTGGAAGAAGCCGGAGTATCCGGAGAAAACCACCGCTTGCGGCCGCGAGTCGAATGCACCCTTTTTGTAATTTACAAAGCCGGGTGCGAACCCACGCCGTATTGGTGATAGGCTTGTATGAGCTGTTAGATCCAACGACCTAACTCATTGAGCCATCCTGGTCCTGGTGTTGGTCTATCTTTATTTTTCTTTGCAATGTTTTGTAAATCTTTGTTTGTCCTTGTGACCTGTTTGTTTTGGTCATTGTATTTGTTTGTCCTTGTGACCTGTTTGTTTTGGTCATTGTATTTGTTTGTCCTTGTGATCTTTTTGTTTTGGTCATTGTATTGCCTGTCGTTCTTTTGGTCATTGTATTGCCTGTCGTTCTTTTGGTCATTGTATTGCCTGTCGTTCTTCAATTTATGACTATTGATTACCCCTTTGGTGTCTTCATACTTTTAAAATCCACATATAATGAAAACCCGAAGATAGCAAAACCCAATGGAAGAATTTCAGCTGATTCCAGCGTAAGATATGGCGTATTAAAAACTCTCAAATTTCGGTTTCACATGGAAAAGGAGGCCGTTGCGAGTACTGTATTTTATGATAACGACCGAGTTGAGAAATACATTAATTATAGACGTGGTAGTATTAAGACGCCAAAATATGTCAAAGCAAAAGAATTAAAACCGTTGACCTTATCCAAAAAGATATCATTATCACATATGCTTATATGATTTAAACGCTCTTTAAAGTAATGTTCAAGGTCTCATCAAATGTTAGCTTCATTCCGGTGTTAGCAAGTACTAAAGTATTGTGTTATATATTGCATAATCCTCGTTTCTTTCTCGTTGAATAAATTTAGATTGATGATTTTAATGGACGATCGATGTCAAACGCCATACTATATTTCAGATATATCTTGCATGTAGGGTGAATCCGGATAAACTGATCACTCCCTTAAATTCTACGTCTGACAATTTGTGTTTTTTAACATTGTATTACATTATATACAGTCCGACAAAAGTTAAGCACCACCTGACTTGTTTCAATAATATCTTTTCTAATAATGAACTTATTTCAAATCGATTTGCTGTTTTCGTTACCTGTACACACATACTTACTTACCTGTGAAATAGGTTATTGATCGATTTTTATTTATGTGTATATGACAGGGTGTGAAAAGTGCCACGTGTACTTTTCAACATTTGTGTTTGCGAACGAAAGCTGATTTTTTTGTGTAAAGTTTTAAGTTTCATTTTCTATTGGTTTGGTATGGTGCGGCGAAAATTAACCATACCAGAAAGTTGGCAAGCTGTTGGCATGCATAACGGTGGATTTAGCCATAGAAGGGTGGCAGATCACTTCAGGGTTAACCATTCCATCATTGTACGACTGATGCAGCGTTTTCGTCAAACGGGGAATGTTACTGACCGTCCACGTACAGGTAGACCTCGCAAAACGACGCCGAGAGAGGACCGGTTCATATCCAGACGGGCGCGGCAACGGACGTTCAGTACAGCTGGTGCACTTCGTTGTAATTTACCGTTTGGAGGCCACATTAGCACACGCACTGTAATCAGACGCCTCCACCATCAAGGAATGCGAGCGCGACGACCCATGAAACGTCCACAGTTGACATTACGTCATCGCCATGCTCGATTTGACTGGTCACATGATCATTTGGGGTGGACTATTCGCACATGGAGACGGGTCCACTGGTCTGATGAAAGTCGTTTTTTTTGTTACGCCCTACCGACGGTCGTGCAAGGGTTTGGTGCCAACGAAACACTTCATTTCATGACAACCACATTTTGGGCACAACTGCTTTTGGGGTGGGGGTGTAACAATCTGGGGTTGTTTTTCCTTTGACTGTAAGTTTGACTTGTACGTTCTTGATGGTAATCTGACAGGCCAAAACTACCGTGACAATGTGCTCGCTCCACGCGTAGTCCCCCATTTCGACAATCATGCGTTGGCTGACAGGCTAATGTTCATGGACGACAACACTAGGCCACATAGAGCACGAATTGCACAACATTTTTTACAGCAAGAGGCTGTTCAGACAATTCCATGGCCTGCGATGTCGCCAGATATTAACCCTATAGAGCATGTATGGGACTTTATTGGACGAAAAATTAACCAACGCAATCCAAAATGTCAAAATATTGACGAATTAAGAACTGCTATCTTACAGGAGTAGCAACAGTTCCCCCAAGAACGGCTTAGGCGTCTTGTGCGAAGCATGACGAGGCGTGTTAAAATTGTTACAGAGCTTCACAATAAACGCGGTGGATATTCTCGTTATTGATTTTTATGCCTTACACATACGCACAATAGATGCATTTAAAAGTTCTTAAAATCTGAAGACTCTGTGTTTGGTAATTTTGTTATTACCCTTATTTTAATGCAATGTTAAAACTTCCATCAAAGACAAACTGGTTTTAAGTTTTTCCAGCGCTTGTTTTGAACCCCATTTTTGCTACGTCATAGTCACGTCTTTCAGGATGATAAATACTTCGTAGATTGGTAATTGTAGAGCCCTTTTAAGAAGTGTAAGAAAAATGGTGATATCTATTTTATTGTATTAACAGTATTGATGTAAAAAAATATATCGATAAAAATATAGGGTGGTGCATAACTTTTGTCGGAGTGTATATATATTGCTCATACATGTATATACTGGTTGAACTTTCTTGGAAATAATGGAATGTGTGTCGCTCGAACATTATGGTCCGTCGAGTTGGAGCCACCGATATTGTACTGTATTGTATCTATCTCTTTTAAAAACAATAAAATTGTATTTGTGTGTTTCTTTCTACAGTAGAATTTATAATATGAATTTTCTTCTATGTTATCCAATCATGGCAAAATTGTCCGACCATATGCAAGTTTCCTTATGGCAATCTAGACCTGCCCATAGGGCCATCCTAGTGCCACATGGTTTTACCGACGTCAGTTAAACTTGTTCTCCTCTTGGATGTCTCTGTAACGTCAAACAAGAACCATTCAATCAATTACCCATTGCTGAATACAGCAATCCCAAAATAACCAACAAAAACTTTACTAATATGTTTGTAACAGCAAAACAGGAAATGTTTACACTTGCTAGTTGTGTTTTTATTTTATGCGCTATTTTGGGGATAAATCTTTGTTTTCGTGCTTAGTCGTATTTAACATTGAAAACCATAAAACACAGAAACAATTGATTTATAATGTCCGGTTGTGATCGAGTTATTCTTAAAAGGTAACGCTGTAAATACGTGCTGGGACTTTCATTACCTCCATACAATTACAGTCAGTCATGAGAAATATAAAGTGATCAATCTGTAAGACCCAAGATGAAATAAATGTTTTCATCGTGTTACCCGCAATTATTATCAAAGAAGAAATAAAAGTCGTCTTAGATTAATCACTAACTAGCAAAATAATTTGCGGTTGTTTTCATCCTGTCTTAAAAAAATGATGTTTATTGCTATAGCGTTCAACCTTCAATAGAACAATGATTATAGGAATAAGGTCATCGCTTTGTGGCAGAATTCTTACTTCAATGTTATATACCTCTACAAATTGCTGGAAATTGTCGATACTTGCACCTTTGAGTGCTAAGTGCGTATATACCTCTACACATTACTTAAAATTACCGATACTTGCCCCTCTTTTCAACCCTATGGAATCATAACCCTTTCAAATAATATAGCTCTACTATTTTAAGACGTGTCTGTCCAGAAACATATTATTCATTTAAAGAACGTTAAACTCCATGTTAACGTTATTTAGCTGTAGATAAATGCGTGCTTGTCTGGATATATTTTAACGCTGACACAGACAATATAATAAAGAAACCATTACGGCGGGCTTTAACCAAATTTTGAATCAATCAAGATAACTTGAACAAGTGTTAAATGCTTTCACGATCTACCACAACTATCACCCTGCTCATAAATATAATACAATTAATAAACATGTAGTATTTGTATGGTTTATTAAATATATTTATTATCGAAACTTACAATTTCTAAGTAATGTAATCATTATTAAAATTAATGTTCTCCTCCCTCAGACCTATGTCACCTAATGTTCTCCTCCCTCATACCTATGTTCTCCTCCCTCAGACCTATGTCACCTAATGTTCTCCTCCCTCCGACCTATGTCACCTAATGTTCTCCTCCCTCAGACATATGTTCTCCTCCCTCAGACCTATGTCACCTAATGTTCTCCTCCCTCATACCTATGTCACCTAATGTTCTCCTCCCTCAGACCTATGTCACCTAATGTTCTCTTCCCTCAGACCTATGTCACCTAATGTTCTCCTCCCTCAGACCTATGTTCTCCTCTCTCAGACCTATGTCACCTAATGTTCTCCTTCCTCAGACCTATGTCACCTAATGTTATCTTCCCTCAGACCTATGTCACCTAATGTTCTCCTTCCTCAGACCTATGTTCTCCTCCCTGAGTCCTATGTCACCTAATGTTCTCCTCCCTCAGACCTATGTTCTCCTCTCTCAGACCTATGTCACCTAATGTTCTCCTTCCTCAGACCTATGTCACCTAATGTTCTCCTCCCTCAGACCTATGTCACCTAATGTTCTCCTCCCTCAGACCTATGTCACCTAATGTTCTCCTCCCTCAAACCTATGTCACCTTATCCCAGTTTGTATATTCTAATTAGGTTTTTCTGTCTCAAACGTCTTTCAACGTACATGTGGTAAGTATTACGCTTGCACTAAATATGCTATCTACGTTCTTATAACAAGTCTAATAATTTGAAATTGGTATTAGTGAGTCAGTCTCCTTTTGTCATCCACATTCTCTTTGAAAACGAGCCATCATTACATCTAATATGAAAGTAAATGTTATCCCCCAATTGTATATACCATCCAATAGAATTACACGTTATATATTAACAAAGGCTTGACAGCGCTACAGTTCAATTCCTTCTTTATCAACTAATGGTGTCGGTACGTTGTCAATATCACCATTTATTTCTAAGATAGTTTCTTTCAGTACTATAATGAAAAGGGAGATATCTAATTAAGGGGTATGCCTTCAATGTAACATTACAATACATTTCTATAGTAGAACACCAGACATGTATTGTTTTGTAGATCGTTGTTTTTCCTCTTTCTTTTGGCCTTTGTGCTGTCTGTCCTTCGATTGACGAATTCTGATTATCCCTGGTATCTTCTTACTCTTCTTGTAACATAACCAATACTTTCAACAAGCTTGGAAGTGAAATCTAACATGACTGATTGCCATGTGATTGTTCAAACAATACATTATCATGTATGTAACAGGTGGTCTTAGCATCAGCAAATGAGTGCATGTTTTGATTGTCATAAGTAAAGAGCTTTATTGGATTTGAGGTGAAGACTATTGAGACAATGAAAGTAAAGTACATTGAACACAGCTATTAGAAATGCAAATGTACCCTGCTGTTATTTTATCTCTTAAAGTACAACTTACTTGACATCAACGCTTCCCGTCAATGATTACATTACTACAGCTTATATACAAGCATTGTCTTCGGTTCAGCTTCTATATTTATATTCTTCTTCAATTCTTCAAGTGCATGTATATGACAACCCCTTGAATTTAATATAGTTACATTATTTTAAAGAATCTTTTTATTTTCAATAGATGGAAAATAAATAATGTTTTGCAAATTAACGCTTGTGAGAACTTGACAGAATATATTGGTTTGTATATGTCACATGTGAAGTATAATACGCTTAATTATATTGTGGAAACGCTTGAGTGCAAAAAGGTCTTTTTTTTTTTTTTTTACAAAATTTTCAATTTCTTTAAATTCACATTACTGTTTACATGATAACAAAGTTTGATTTTCAAAATTCATCAATACTAAATTCAAATCTTCATATCTTTTGTTTATTCGGTAAATTTAATAGAAAATTCTTTGACAATAAATTGTCTTTGATAATATTAGTATGGTGAAAATATTATGATTGGTCGGTCAATTTATTGATTGTCACCTTTTTGGACTTGCCATTCCTAATCTAATAATAAGCATATTAATTCGAGTATGACGAAATAAATGTGGACACATATCTACGTTCGTCACGAAATTAGCTCTGTTAAATTATGCTTCATATCGGAATCTTTTTACATAGTTTTAGTTATACTTATACAATGAACGACAGCCAAAGATGTTCGTTGATATTACATTTCGCAATATCCATCAATTCGTCATACATGTATATGAAATGAAAAGCAAACGATGGTAGAATCGTCTTTACTCCCATTTGTTTTGTAGGAGGCTCGTGTTTCATTTGATATTTGTATTTATTTCCGTATACTGGTGTCATACACGATTTCCATATCACGTGATGTTTGTGTCATTTAACAGGAACACGACAGCTGCCCATCTCGCTAATGGAACAGGAACTGTCTACTCGTTCGGAACACCTAAGTTTTTGCTCGGTTCTTAATGGAGTTCGTATTTCTCAATCTTAATTTTCTGTGTAATGATTTGTAGATTATTGTTAGTCATTCTATCCTTTATTTTTTTGGCCATTGTGTTGTCTGTCAATCGACTTAAAACTTCTAGTTATCTCTTTGATATCTTCAAACTTGTCTTAAACCAATTGGTATTGCAGTGACTTTACGAACATACAAAGAAAACATCATTTTCTGTCATTTATGGATATGCAATGTGATGTCAACTAAAACTAAATATCAGATTTTCACATTACAATGTATATCCAAAGGGTGTGGTGTATAGAGCATGCTATTTGTCACTGGCGGTTGGCCGATGCCCGTAACTGCAGTTACGGTCAGCCCAACATGGCGGACGATGATTCTGGTAAAATCTAATTCATTGATTTGCTGATAGGAGATAGTCTGAATTGCATTATCAAGTACTTCCCATCAATAAGAGTGATATCCAATAATTTATAATGACCATGGACATGTCTTAAACCTATTGGGGTTTTTTTAATTCGCATTTCTCAAATCTCTTATGATGCGGGTAACTCGTGTTTTAAAAAAAAACACGGCTGCCCGTAACTGAAAGACAATATTATTGCTGCGTGGTTTGTATGTCGGTGTTATAATCCAATTATTTGAACAAGTAGCCCTTTTGGTCGAAGAAAATACGATATTTAAGTATTTTAAGTCTTTGCCTGAAGATAAATCGTAAAAGAATATAAAAATTAATATAATTAAATCGATTTCTGTATTGCAAATAAATGTTTTTTTAAACCTGGAGAAGCTTGTTATTTACATTATTATCATCTGTGTAATATTTAATCGATATATTACGTATTTTACTGTATAGCTGTCATGGGAGACAAGATGGTGAGCACAGTTGATACCATTCTTTTGGTAAGTATTTTACTTGCAAAAATGACGGAACGGGGAATCTTTCTCCCTGTTTATTTATTTTTTTTTAAAGTCGATTTATACACAAATTATTTTCATGGGCCCAGATGCTCGAACGTTAATACGAATTTTGACACTGAATATTTCCAAATAACTTGTTTTGCTGTCCGGCAGTTTGTATGTATATTAATACCATGTCCATAACCCACAATGTCCACGCATAATTTTGTAAATCAACACAGGTAACACTGACAGGTAAATAAGGTAGATTAATTAAGAGTTGATTAGGGCAGGTGTTGATTATACAACAATTAGTCACAATTGACAATATATAATGATTAACAGGGATCGATCAACAAGGTTACGTTAAAGTAGATCGTTTGTGTATTATGGCTATAATTATCTTCCTTGTTACAATTCTCAAATTTTGAATTTCTGTTACTGGGTTTTGTTTTTACTTACAATACCTTGCAAATCTATAAGAATATGTAGCTTTTTATCTTTGTTATTTGTTACAAACATATCTTTTGATATTTTTAAAGTGATTTTTGTTTTGTTGAATATAAAAATAAATAATAACAGCTTACTGCTTACTGTCTGGTAGTTTCGCCCTATCTGAGGGCCACTCCCGAGGGATTGTGAAAATTCTATCTTAATTTTAGAAATTAACGTATGTACAGTAGCATTAACCCACCACCAAAATTCATGCTTCATTTTAATATATATAGGAATTTTATCTGGGACTATTATACTGTCAGTATAATAGTCCCAGATTATATACACGGGCAGGTAATGTTCATCGAGTCATCGATATCACTGTTAACAGCTCTTTATTAATATTCATAATTTTCTGTATAATTCTTTCAGACCACTTTTTTAATATAACATTTGCAATTCTTTGCTCAAGTAGAGAAGTTCAGTTACATGAAACTTTCTACACTACACAATAATTTAATAATGCATTCAATACTAAGTCATTTAAACTTTATAACAATCTTCAAAATGGAAATAAACTTGTGATTTTGTTATTTGTGGTTATTCTGTTTCTATATAGTTGGTAAAACAAAGAAATTATATAGCAACATAGTATTTTCATAAGTAATAGTGACGTGAGTTACGGGCATCTCTTGTGAACAATAAGTTGCAAGTTACGGTCATCCTAATTTTCAGTTACGGGCATCATTGTCAATTTTTGTTTCCCGGTTTTTAAGCCTTGTGTGAATAATGTGTTGTTCTAATTTATGCATTCGTCGTTGGAAATATTGACCGATGCAAAACATGTATTATTAATCATGATTTAAGACATAACATAGTTAATAAAAGCATTTATTGAACTTACCAGAATCATCGACCGCCATGTTGGGCTGACCGTAACTGCAGTTACGGGCATCGGCCAACCGCCAGTGATTTGTGCCTGTGTTGGCGATTGCAGTTTTATTAATAGAACAGTGAACGTTTACATTTTAGGCAGTATGTTCCGATAAATGTTAGTGATGAACGTGCAAACATGACTTTAATGAATGCTACCATCGCAAGTATGTGAACTAAAAGCTGTTCTGTCATCATTTTAAAATATATCTCAATACAAAATCAGTGTATAGAATAAAAAAAATAAATGCTTGTGTCATCCAAAGCGTCTTTCGCAACGAGTGGTGCCATAAATACCAATGAGTTTAGGAATTTTGATATGTTTGCAATAGCCCTCAACTGTTAACAGAACATATAAGAAATTTACGAATTAAAATGCAAAAAAAAATATCGCATTAGCTTCAACACCGACGATCGAACTGGGAGATGGATGACGAGAAGAAACGTGATCGATTACACCTAAATGGTGACAGTGTGTTCTATTATATATTCCTCATTTAATAAATTTCTCACAATTTTATTTCAGGAATAATTAAGGATCCCTATCTGTTGGTTAGAGTTTTTTTTTATTTTGAGACAGACATGTCATTTTATCATTAACTGTAATTTATTATATAGTATAACCCTCTTAACATCTCTGTCAGATTCTTCAAAAGCATTCAACTATAGGATTTTTAAAACCAAATTCGAATTCGAGGAATATTTAAATATTTTAAATATAGGTGATGCAATCAGACTGTGTAGATTTAGGACAACAAATCACTATCTACCGATTGAAACCGGTAGATGGAGAAATATTGATAGAGGAAATAGGTACTGTAATTTATGTAATTGTCAGAAATTAGGCGATGAATACCACTATGTTTTGGAGCGTTCCTCTTTAAACGATAAACGCAAGCAGCTTCTCCCAAAATATTTCATGAAAAGACATAATATTGTCAAATTTTTTGAACTTCTATCTACCAAAAAACAATCGCTGTTACGAAAATTATGTATATTTATCAAACATATCAATAAGATCTTTTGTACTCCTGGCTTACCCACTGTTGTTCATTAACCCATTTAACCTCCTGCCTGTATATTTTGTAAATAGTCTTGTTATGTTATTATTATGTTGTTATTTTTCTCTGTACCATTGTATTTGGCTGTATGAGAATAAAGATATATATAATAAGTATTCAGTGGATTGTATCTAATTAAGCGTAACACGTTCCTCTAATGAACCATATGTTTATGTGATATTCACACAGTGTAGATATGGCAGGAGCTTTGACCATATTAATTAATTAATATTTAGCCTGCCAGGTGTAAGATAAACTAGTGACGTAAATCTCTCGCCAAATACTAAGTGGAGATTGGTAGGGATGGTCAGTGCATTTCTAATGGTATATAATTACATTTAGTAAATTATGTAAATGGGGATCAACGACCTCGGAGCCTTAACGCATTCGGAAGAAATACATATGTCTTCTCTCTTCCTAATACTACATATGTCTTCTCTCTTCCTAATACTACATATGTCTTCTCTCTTCCTAATACTACATATGT
>MJUT01042310.1:711955-729221 GCA_002080005.1 Gigantidas platifrons | reverse complement strand
TTCTCTCTTCCTAATACTACATATGTATTCTCTCTTCCTAATATTTTGTTGATTTAATTACCATTCGTTCACTAGAGCCTCGATTCATTTCTAATACATCGTTATCTATGAACTGAACAATAGGACATAGATAGAATTACTTGCGGGAAATAGATAATCAGGGACTTTGCTTCCTCATTCTGAATTCAGAGAGGATGGTCCTCTCCGGAAGTTTCACATTTCCATACTGTTAAATTTTATTTATTTTACAAGATCGAAGTAGAGCATGGTTATCTTTGCCAGAGCATTTCGTATAAATGTTTCACAACGTAGCTCACCCAGGTAGTACCATAGCAACCAAATCACCTATAGCAACCATCTGCATGATCACATCATTTCACAAATACGGGATGGAGTATTTTCCACGAAAATAGCTAGACCCCGCCACTTTTTATTGATGTATCTGTACCAAGTGTGATATTTGTTGTTTTTCATTTGTATAGATGATCAGATCCATTACAGATATTTCACAAATTAACTTACCTACTTTATCCGACGTGCGTCCGATTATTAATAGGTTTTGACAAAGGCTGAATGTGTCGCTTTTATTGTTAGAGTATACAAATATATGAAGTACATGTATATACTATAAGATATTGTGAATGAAATATAATTTCCATTTCTCATGTTTAACAAAGCCTGACTTGTCCATAGAAATATCTACTAAGGAGTATTCGTTTAGTTAAGATGATGCTTTTGTCATTCAGTTTTTGCCAATTCCTACTTATGTCTGTGACCTTCACCAATACAATATACAAGATAGGGAAAACACGAAGTCTATTTGATATAGATACATAAGCAAAATATGATTTAGTGATTTAGTTTGGAATGGATCCGAATTGTTAATCTGTTTTTAATACATTTATGAGAAAATATATATAATCTAAATATTATTCATTGCTTAGCTCCGCAGTAAATTGATATTGGAAGAGGGGAGTCGTAAACAAGTTAGTTTTCAAAACTAACGAGGGATTTAAATCACATTTCTGTGTCTCCAATGAGTAAAATAAACATGATTTTTTTGAATGACAATAGCCACTTAGTCAAGTAGAAGAACATATATGTATCATTGTTTTTAAAAAAACATGACCTGAGAACCGGGAAAGGACAAGACAGATGATTTTCTCATTTTCCTTTATAACCAATAGAATATATTAATAGACGAATTTGATCTTTGTTATTGTGCAAGGGCTAAACTGTCCTTTAACTGGAATGATCTAAGACACCATTAATATATTTACTAGACAAGTTGACATTGGACACCTTGTCCATTTTGTTATATGTAACGGCGATATAAAATACATATTAAAATAAAATGTATACTGCAACATTCACTAAAATGTGTTCAGTGCAATGAAAAAAAAATATTTCTCTTCAATGATTAATTTAGTCAACTAAACACTCCCAGTACACGATTCTGGAAATCATTTTGATGAAAATGCATTTACAATAATATCGGCCGTAGGACCAGAAAAGCTGCTTACCTTAATAGATTATGCAATCAACTTTGACAAAGCAGCAAAATTTGTAAATGTGCATTTATGCCAAACTTACGTCCGTTCTGATAGATATCATCATAGATTTAACTGAAGTTGTGAAATTTCCCCAGTCTTTTAGCATTTTTACGAAGACGAATATAATCACTGCTCAACAAACATACAAAAGATAAAGATTCGAGCTAATATTCAGGGGGAGGGGGATGAATGTACATCATAATTAGAAGCCATTTTGTACCGCTTGAAGGAAAGATTTTACTTATAGCATTAGTTATTGTAAGGATAACATTAAATGTGATAGTGCGTCAAATGCCACTAAATGTCCGCTACACAACGGGGTGTACATCGTTCAAAAACTTGTCAAACTCTCAAACACTTCGACAATGTTATATCCACGTGTTGCGAAAAAATTGTCGAAATACTTGAGAGTTTGACAACAGGTTTTTAAACGATGGACACACCCGTTTTTTTTAGCGCACATTTAGAGGCATTTGAAATATTGAATCCCCGACAAGCATTGATGGAAATTACATTCCTAATTAAGACGATTTTTGTCGAGAACAAAAGCAAAGAGGTGATACCGTTCGGATATGTGAGGTCATGTGTATGTAGTTGAAACTGAGTTACAAGATAATGTAGAACTTGCTGATGACGATATTGATGCGAGTTGAATCTGTAGAAGAATCCCCATGATCTTATACAAAAAGAAAGCAACATCACAATTGACAAGAGAGGCTTAAGCTAGCTACTTTGATGATATTGAAAAGGAAAAGTCACAGCAAATAATTCGATGAAATGTATGGACAAGTTGTTAGATATGTGAATCAAAGAAGACGTTTAAAAAAAATAATGTATAATAAAACGCTGTAGATTTTATTTACAATATATGTAACAATGGTCTCACATAGGCAATGTATTTACCCAACAGGATCACAAAATGATACGGAAATGGGTCTAGGAATTCTCCAAAATTGAGAGTCCACAATATTCATGTCTGAAATCCGATTCATGCAAATAAAGGAACAAGTCATCGGGAAGAGAACTACAATTGGTACATATAGATAGGAATTCCGAACGTCTGTTCCATACGTGCACCAAACATAACAAAGATGTTGGCAACAATTAGACGGATTTTCTTATATACATTTTTTTTGTGTTGAAATTATTGGAAAATATTGCCATACTGCAAAAGACATTATAATGTTGAAGTTGATTGATTGGGACAATCAAGACTGCAATATCTATTTTACTAATATACTATGATTGCTATCATTTTCTATTTTTAATGGTACATTTAGACATCTAGTCCATACTAATATAATACATTTGTAGACTAGGCTTATCTTACATTAACCGAATTGCACTTGTTTAATAAAGATGTCATTATCATCAGTAAATTCCTAATGGGAGACATGTAATGCCGTCTCTTATAAATATAATGGAAATGAAAAATTAAAGCGAAAGTTACGGAACCTATTTTAATTATGCAAAGATAGAAATCAAATGAATATAAGATCGAGACTGTTACTAATAAAAGCAGGATAATGAAAGATTAACCTGTGTCTGGGACATGTTTAAGATAATGGAATCTGACAATTACTGTAGACAGTGAGTATTTTATTAGAACTATTACAAACGACATCTTAAGTGATATAAAAATAACTGGAAGAAATGAGAAGGGAAGATTACGAAAAGAAAAAATACATACAGATTATTTTGACCCAATTTATAAACTTTTAGATAACGCGATATGTGTTTTGATCAATTCATAAATAAGGCATGATAATAACCTACATTCGCGGACTGCGGAAAATATTTTTTATCAGATTCAACGGCTTTACACAAAAAAACTAACCACATAAACATATTTTCTAAGTACACGTGCAAGCACTGTCCAGAGGTTTACACTGACTCACATCTTCTTGAGTACATACCCAAATCATTTACTTAATTGGATGGAATTACAAAAATAACCACCATAAATAATTGCTGTTGCCAAAGATGCAATTTAAAATTCGACCAGTTTCAGCAAATAATAACATCAAATTATGTGTTCATTTCATTTAGAAAACTTAATGTGATTGGTTAAAGAGGACGACACGTGATATCGGAATTGAAACTTCATCAGTCAATGAAGCACACATCATATCAAACACGCCCACTTCTTAGAACTATTTTGGAATGTCCTGAAATCTACCCACAATAAGAACAGTTAAAAATGTGGAATATTAAGCAAATGATAATGCAGAAGAATTTTATTAAATTTAATTAGAAATTCATTAGTATCGAATGCAATTTTAGTTTTAGGTTGTAAAACCGTTGATAGAAGTACATTTTTATAAGAAGTTATTAACCTGGTACTCTCAAAATCCAATCAAGTCCGAGTTGTGCATTCACATAAGCCAAACCCTTATTGGAGGTGTGGTGACAAACATCGGAGAAAATGTGTCCTATTTCTATACACCGGGGTTGTCTCAATGGTTTATTTTGCTATTGTAACTGAAAGCTTATCCTTATCCATTTTTTTATTTGCTTTCTTCATTTATAAAGCCCTCAATAGAAGGAAATATACACCTTTACTACAGTTCGGTGAATGATGTGCTCACAAGTGCGCAATTTACACGCAACACTGTTCATTCTTTTAAAAACTCCCCTGTCCTTTCCTCATTCATGACTTATCACCGGTTTGAAACTAAAGTAATATGACGGGTACCTCTAGTGGAGCAGGAACTGTTAACACTTCCGGTGCATCTGAGTTCACCCACGGGTTTTCTTTTGACCATTGTGTTTTCTGTCCTTCGATTTGCGGAAACCGCATCGGTGGTGTAATGGTTAGCGTGTTCGCCTCGAGTGCAGTAGATCGTGGTTTCGAGCCCCGGTCGGGTCAAACCAAAGACTATGGAATTGGTATTTGTTGCGTCTCCGCTAAGCACGCAGCATTAAGGAGTAAGAGCAAGCAAAGACGAGTTGGATCAGAATCAGAATAATGTGTGCGTGTGGAGCGACATGTCTTCCCGCGGACTGTTGTTTCATCATCATCATTTCATTTAAAATTAACTTGTTCTCGTCATGATATAGCTGAAAAATTGCTGAGTTGACGTTAAACAACAAACACTCACTCGATATACGGATTCTGATTACCCCTTTGGTATCTTAGATATACGGATTCTGATTACCCCTTTGGTATCTTAGATATACGGATTCTGATTACCCCTTTGGTATCTTAGATATACGGATTCTGATTACCCCTTTGGTATCTTAGATATACGGATTCTGATTACCCCTTTGGTATCTTTAAACTCTTCTTACATAAAACATTTAAGAAGAAATGATATACATCAACTATATATCACGAGGTAGACTTGACATTGAAAGATCCAATGACTTATGTTCCATATATTTATATCTATAAGACACAAAAAAATTAAAATAGGACAGGCAGTTCTTAAGACCTATAGAGTAAACATCGTGTTGATCATGAAACTATTGACAGAGTACAGTGAGGACAAACCTGTTATAAATCATAGAAATAACATTATACTAGTTTTGAGACCTACTTTCACATAGATGTGTTTTAAGTATACTTACTTTACATGTCAACTACAATTCACCCTGTGTACATTAATATATATGGATAACTTTTCCCACGATTATATAAACATTAACAATAGCTAGTGGATAATTCCTTTAACTATTGAGTTTGAATATCATTTTCATAATATCTGATTTATATAAGATGTAAAATTCCATATCTACACCTCATACAATACAGTGGGGTAAAATGGAGCCAACAAAATGAAAGTTCCATCTACCATTATGTTTACAAAGAAATATTATTGGTTCTATGGCTTTCCCTGTCCTTACGGACTTGCAAATATACTAAACAAATCAACCGGTCCGGTTACTTTATCTAACATGTAAAGTTTTATAGTTGGAAGTCTGGGTTGTATCACTGCTGATTTTGATGTTGTTCGACATTATTTTTGTTTTGTAAACGTTTTATTTTTCCATTGATGCTATATCACGGATTATGCTCACTCGAGTTTTACCTTACAAGACAATTTAACTTGTGTTTGTCGTCCTAAGTAATTAATGATTGATCGGAATTTGTGTTCGGTTCATGAAGAAATAACCTCCATCAGGATGTACACACGCAAGGGTGTGTACAACCTGATGAAGGTTATTTAAAAAAAATCGCCCAATGACAATGGAACGCGACGCCTTGAGAACGACGTCTATTTTCAGATTCAGTCCATATGAAAATAACCTCAACTTTTTAAACCAATCAAACCACGCATAAAATGACATGTGACTCTAAAATTAGTTCATTTCCAATTGGTTCCTCAAAATGTTTTTAACAGATCGATATTATTTTTGGTCTTCAAATTTGCCGTTTTTTAAAGTCAATTTACAATCCGCACCTGTAATCAGTAATTACAAGTGTATGACGCATTGTTTTGTTTAGATGTTTAGTAAAAACAAATTAGAAAAATACCTGGGGGTTTTACAATTGTAATTACATGTTGTTATGTTTTTGAAATATTTAACTTGAAATAAAAAGATCAAGGTTGTAAGTTCAATAACCACTGTGAACTAAATGACGGGATGTGATACCTGTAATTAATACAATATATATTGTAGGAATCAACACACCATCCGTCTGTAAATTAGTATAATTAAACAGCATCATTAGTGGCTTTGCTCTTCCTGTCATGTCAAATTGATGTTTTTTAACTGGACAGGAAGCTTTGGTATACGCATATTTATTCATGATAAACTGTTATGTTATAATACATACAAATTTGGTTTAACATGACAGGATTCGGAAACAAGCTAAGCTTATACTAATCCGTCTCCTATGAATTATAATTGACTAATATAGCAAACAAGTTATGGAACATGCTACATGACAAATCTAAAAAAAAAAAAAAAAAAAATAATAGACAGTGGAATAACAAAACAGAAAGATATAAAATTAGTAATACAGATGAAATGCAACCTAGAATTATGATGTAAATCTTTTGCTTTTAAGAATAAAATTCTGTACCTTGATAAAAATGCCTATATTTTGATCTGACCCCTTTAGTAGAAGTTTAACGCCAATAGTAACCGGATAATTGATTGTATACAAGAGTTCATTTCGTAAATCAGTATATTTTTTGCACGATGTCAAAAAATGGGATGCAGACTCGACTTGACCACATGTACAATTAAGGGAATCCACCAGATTTCGAATGAACAGGTGCTCATTTAATGAGCTACTGTTCATTCTTAACCTGGTGTGTAAAACTTGACCCAATCGAGTGCCACTGTAATAATATGCAGGACATTTGCTATTTTGGGTTTTAATTCGCTCCTTAAAAATATTCAAGGACCTTGAATTTCGAATATGTATAGGGAGTCTATTCCATAATTTTATGGATGATGGAAGGAAGTAATTTGAATAGAATTTAGTTTTTGAACTTATTTCTAGAATATTCGCAGACTGACGAGAGTGTTATGGTAGTGTCGATTATCGACTCTATTAGCTAACAAATTTCTCAAATATCCAGGTGCTTGATTGTTAACTATTTTATGAAGTAAAATCAATTTATGTTTTTCCCTTCTTTCCAAAAGTTTTTCCCATCCCGTTTCCTCGTATACTTTCTGAATGGACGTTAATTTTGTACCACCCGTAACAATTCGTGCAGCTTCGTTTTGGACGTTTTCGATTTTATTTATCAAATAATGAGTCTGCGTATCCGAAACAACATCTTCATATTCCAAAATGGGTCTAATAAAAGAGAAGTACATCTTTTCTAATGTAAATCTATTCAGTATAAAACGGACTTTCCTTAACATATTTAAACGTGTATAGGCCTTCTTAACAATGTAGTCAATGTGATCGTGCCACAACCCATTGTTAGAAAAGAATAATCCTAAGTGTTTATGATTTATAACTTGCTGAAGAATTTGACTGTTCATTTCCAGTGGGGGGTGTAGTGGTTTTATTAGTTTTCTTGAAATAACTATAGTCTCCGTTTTCTGGGGATTGAATTTTACAAGTCAGTTTACCGACCACTGGTGGATTTTTTCAAGATCTCTATTAATAATGTCAGCTGCGTTTAAGGGCTACTAGAACACCAAAACAATTGAGTTTTACATATCTATTACTTTAGGGTCCATTCCCACCAAATTTTATCTGACAAAATATAATGATGTAGTTGATATTTCCCTCTGGTGCCACTGATATTATAATCATACTGCCTTTAGTTGAGGGTTTTATGGTAGATTACCACACGAGGGAAACAATGTCACACTCTGGAAAAGGATTATCACCCGAGACGAAGTCGAGGGTGATATTCTTTTTCCACAGTGTGATATTTTTTCCAGAATTGGTAATCTACCATAACACCCTCAACTAAAGCCAGTATGTTTTTTTATTATACTGAATGCCAGTAGTAAAGAGGACTGAATTTTTATTGGAGTCAGTTAACCAATGGTACACACTATGTACATATCACCACCTAAATAAAGCAACAACTACTATCATTTCAACAAGTAATATTTTCATAATGGTAGGCTATAATTGTTATCATTTTTTCAATATTATTATTTAAATATTGAAATTTTGAAATTTTATGAAAACTGACATTTTTTAAACTTTTTGAAATTTGATCATTTTTAAAAATTTTGAATCTTATGAAATTTTTGGAAATTTTTAAGTTTTTAAATTTTTGAAAATTTTGAAATTTTATGGAATTTTATGAAATTTTTGAAATTTACTTTGAAATTTTGGGAAATATGTAAAATAATGTAATATTTTAGCATTTTGAAATTTTCTGAAATTTTGAAATTTTTGAAAATTTTTAAATTTTATGGAATTTTATGAAATTTTTAAATTTACTTTGAAATTTTGGGAAATTTGTTGAAATTTTGGAAATCACATTGATCGTGTATAGCAAGGATGTTTCTAAAAATACATTGTAAACTTATCGGAAATGACTAATCGGCAAAACTCGGTGTTATTTTCCGGTTCGGCTCGGGAGGGTGATATTGCAGAGGGTGTTATTATGATCTGATTATTATATAGATAGGTGTGAATTATGGAGATTTATCCATGAAATAAATTCCGATATTTCACATGTGAAATATCAGTTTTTTTTCCCGCCAGAACTACTTTTAGACAACTATAAGTGTAGTGGTTACGCCCCTTGTGTTACGGTGAATACACACATGATTGTAAACTGAAACAATTAAACAAATGAAAATAAAGTTGTAGTACTTGTATAAATTATTTTAATTGAATCATTTTATTTATACATTAAAATCAAACACTTGTTTATTCTAAATCGAATCATTTCACTAACATATCACAACAGATTTAAATATAAACAAACAACGACAATGTTAAAAGTGCATTGTAGATTGTCAGTTTCCTTTCATCGCCCATTTTCAATGAAAATTCGTCTGCTTTGAACAATCTTAAAATAAAATAAAAAAATGTCTGATCATTTTGACGCATATACGGCAGTTGTAGTCTCCCAATTTCTAGAAGAAAATGATTTTGACTTGGAAAATGTGGAAATGCCAGAATTTAATATTCTAGATGTCCTAACAAATGTTCCAAATTCCAATGGCAATACAAATGAAAATGCATATCAAACTAAAGCCCAGCCGGGTAGATTTCAGAACGTTTCATTTGAGGACATTGATTCATTCCTTAGTTCGAATTCTGTTACACATGAAATACACACGACTCGGACAATAATAACACATCGTGCCTGGTTCCACAGATATATCGGACTGACACGAGTCACAATTGCAATGAATTTTTCCACAACAACTTTGCAAATCCGCCCATATTCAAATAAAATTCAGAAACTCGTCCTTCATTTAAATTTCCTATTTTTTTCATCGAAGTGGCAACACTTGACTTGTTTGAATGTGCGGCCATATTGATTACACACTATCATTGCTCGTAGATTCATAGGCGTGGAATGAAATATACAAATTAAATAAAATAATATAAAAGAAATTTTGGAAGTCTATATAATAAACAGTATAACTAATCGTAGATTTTGAATATCAAAATAAACCACTCGTGACCGAATACGCATTAAGGATTAAACTCGTGGACGGAACAAGTTCCATCCCCTCCTTTAATCCTTATGCGTACTTCGGTCGCTCGTGGTCTTATTTTGATACAATGTATTCAAAATCCACGATTAGTTATACTATATTTATCATACTTCATGCAAAAATCTATTAATTTCATTGGATAATAGGCATTTGACATTCCTCAATAGATTTTTTTGGTGTAGGAATCAGATCGTAATAACAACCTCTGCAATATAACCCTCCCGAGCCGAACTTTGCCCAACCGGAAAATAACACCCGCTCCGTCCGAGTTTTGCCGATTGGTCATTTCCGATCAGTTTACAATGTATTTTTAGAAAAACATCCGTGCTATATACGATTTATCAATGTGTTTTCCAAAATTTCAACAAATTTCCCAAAATTTCAAAGCAAATTAAAAAAAATTTCATAAAATGTCAAAATTCTAAAATTAAAAAAACAAATTTTAAAAACAAATTCAAAATTTTAAAAATTTGAATTTTTTTTTTTTAAATTCAAAATTTTAATATTTTATTTAAATATTAAAATTTTGAAATTTTATGAAAAATAACAATTATAGCCTACCATTATGAAAATATTACTTGTTGAAATGGTAGTAGTTGTTGCTTTATTTAGGTAGTGATATGTACATAGTGTGTCCCATTGATTAACCGACTCCAATAAAAATTCAAAGTCCTCTCTACTACTGGCATTCAGTATAATAAAAAACATACTGTCTTTAGTTGAGAGTGTTATGGTAGATGACCACACTCTGGAAAAAATATCACACTGTGGAAAAAGAATATCACCTTCGACTTCGTCTCGGGTGATATTCATTTTCCAGAGTGTGATATATTTTCCCTTGTGTGGTAATCTACAATAACACCCTCAACTAAAGGCAGTATGTTTATAATAAAACATCTTATTTTGTTTAAATACTTAAAGGGCCATTATCTGCCAAATCATAAATTCTTGTTACCCATAAAAACTATCAGATATGATTGATGCCTTAATAAAACGTGTTTCTGTAACTTATAAATGTTATGAAATGTACGCGCATCGGGGGAAAAATGTGTAACGGCCCGTGTTTTGAGATCTATCAAGAAATTGACGTCATCTTATAAAGTATCGACATTGTTTACGGAGTTTGTCGAATCGTCATTAAATCAGTACAACAATGCACTAATTTCTTATTTTTTGTGAATCTGCTTTTAGTCGGTGTTAATTACGGACAAAAAAAACCATGCAAATTGACAGTTAGTAAGCGACAAAATACAAATTATTCGTTTTTACCTGTCACTAGTAAGGTCAATTGCATACGGAAAAAGCGAGGTCAAATTATTTGCTTGCAAGCAAATAAGTAATCGATGGTAATTTTCGTTCTCAGAAGGCGGAAAGTGGTTAAATAAGCTGTTTAATGTGAAATATTTACCTTTATTTCATCATTTTAAAGCTATTTACCAATTTTCAAAACATAATTTTTTGGTCAAAATCGTAGCTAATGCCCTTTAAAAGAAAAGCAAATTAGGGCCCGGATGGCTCAATGAGTTAGGTAGTTGGATTACCTAACAATTCATACAAGCCTATCACCAATACGGCGTGGGTTCGCACCCTGCTTTGTAAATTACAAAAAGGGTGCACTCGACCCGCAGCCGCAAGTGATCAAGTTTACCAGTTTGCTTACCCATGGTCGGTGGCTCTCACCGGGCTTCTTCCACCACTAAAACTGGTCGCCATAATATAGCTGAAATATTGTTGAAAGTGGCGTTAAAAACAATAATTCAAATCAAATCGAAAAACAAAATTGCTTCTTTAGCTCAGCTAATCACCTACACGGGGAGAACTCAGACAGAGTAAAACTACGGGATCAACGTAAATATAGAATTTACAACACATACATTATGTATTGCGATCATTTAGTAAAATATTACAAGATACTACTGATCAGTGATCCGTCAGAAAATCAAAAAAGTTTCCTATCCGTCAGATTGACACTTTAGTGCATGAGGGCCGATGTCTTACTCTTTAATTAAGACTAGTGTTGCAGGAACTATAACAAATTGTCAAATAAATTCATTTCATGTTTTTGTAATCATTTATGTGGAAATACGTGTTCTTTTTCAGTCGATGTGAAACTGTTTTTTTTATCCAGGGGGAATGACCGTTTAACCATACCACATTTTTCCACATGACCGGAGATAAGTCATGAATGAGGAAAGGACCGGATATTGATTATGGCAAACGGAAATTGGATGATAGTTGCAATCGTCATATTAAATAATGCTGACGCAATGATAATTACTGGCATTTATATTTCTTGGAGCAAAGTCGACCTTTTTATAACCCTTAGCAATTTATACAATGTACTTTGAAATAAATGCTACAAGCAGAAGAATATATTAATAGATGACAGTAGTAACATAAACAGTCTTTGTAATATTGTTATACATGAGTGTTGAATGACACTTTCAATAATAATTCAGTTTTATCAAAGTCACCCTTTACTGATATATCGGGATGTGAAAGACAGGGACGGATCCAGGGGGCGCACCCAGCGCGCGCCCCTCTGAAATTGGAAAAAAATATGATTGTTTTTGCATAAAATCGTGATTTTTCACACGAAATACCCCAAATATTTTCGCGCCTCGCTCCGCTCGACGCGATTATTTTAAGTGAGCCCCCCTATCTTGAAATCCTGAATCCGCCCCTGAAAGATCTGATGAAACGACAATACGGGTATTAAACAAGGAACACAAATGTCTTGCATATATAAAATACGGGTTACGGCCTTTTTGTACCAATCGTACAATTAGCAGTTTGTTTTTAGTTTTAAATTATAACGTGTGCCATTTTCATTGGTCGATAAAGGTCATGACATAAGGCCCTTGCATGGTTTCTTCAGATCTCGCACACCGCGGCATATCAGTATTTGAAGAGAAAGTGAGAGATT
Source organism: Gigantidas platifrons (assembly GCA_002080005.1). Classification (NCBI taxonomy): domain Eukaryota; kingdom Metazoa; phylum Mollusca; class Bivalvia; order Mytilida; family Modiolidae; genus Gigantidas; species Gigantidas platifrons. The sequence goes on along the minus strand of MJUT01042310.1, from coordinate 716,639 downwards.
CGTCAGATTTCTATAGTAACTTTAAAATAAATAGTCGTGTTTTAGACTTGCATTTGATCATTTTTGCTTATTTAATTCAATTTGCAATACTAGTATCTAATAAGAAAAAGATATATCATCGAATTAGAACCATTCATACTATGACCAATGTTTAAGCACTGGGTAGAAAGATAAGCAATGTATTTATCTATCACCATGATTTTAGCCTGAACTTCATAGCTTTATGCTAAGCAGGTCAACTCAAGCAAACAACAACTCTGCTCGTTTAGGATAGTAAATGAATTGAGACGATTCCAGTTTCATGTCATTTATTAAATTACCTATATGTATATATATGAATACAACAAGGGGAGTGTAACTTAAACAGATACATTGAACACCAATCTGATATAATCTCAAATATGTAAGTACACTCCCCAACAACAAATGATTTATAGAACACACATACTTCACACAGACACATATTCAATTGGGTTAGCTTGTGCAGTTAGAAGGATACGAGTTTATAAATATGGGGGACACTTGGGCATTTTATTATAGAATCACAGTTCCACTAATCGATAGTCTTGGTTTGTATGACCATATGTGAATAGCAACTTTCGGAGAAAACAATACTTGTGTCTGGTCCTTTTGTTTTTATTTAGACACTAAAATATGTTTAAATTAAATCTATGTTCGAAGCGAACCTGTTCGAATGTATCGACGATCGGAGCATTTTATAGTAACAACACATTTTCACCAGCCAATGGTAGAATTTTCATCCAGTGACAAGACGGTAAAAATAGTCAGGTTGTAAGTGCTATATTACATGGAATGAATTGTACTGTTTTGTAAAACAAGAAAGACTAGTGTTTTCAAATGAAACTCTTTACTTGAAGTTGAATAAAGTAAACATACCTCCTGAGAGGGTGAAAAACTGAAAATACAAAAATAAAAAACCTTACTAGCAAATCAATACAATAAAAAAACACATACAAGTACAATCGATATCATAAAATGCACAAAAATACACAAAATACAAATAATATGCACTTTAGACTAGGTGAATGCAAAATATATAGCTGTAAATTTCTGTGGTTTTTTTTTAGGAAAACGGAAGTACAACCAAAAATTACTTGTTTAATTGTTGCATAAAAATGTGACATATCAACGACCATTTACGGTAATGTTACAAACGGCTACGTGACGATAGCACTATCCAATATTTTGATCTGTAAAAATTTGCATTTAAATTAACTCAATAACTAGTAAATTTGATCTGTAAAAATCGCATGAATGTATTAAAGCATTATTATCACATATAAACACGGACATGAGAAATAAAACGGATTTGTTCAAATGTTAAATGTAACCCAAAAAATTGACACCTTTCAAATTTATTACACTTTGGCGAACCATAATATACATTCAAAAAATTATGCATTTATAAGGCAAAAAGGAAAACTTACGCTTTGGTGTCGTGCAGATACAGAAAATATGTAACATTCAGTTCAAATTTTGACCATAAAAAACTTAACCGGAAAATGTGTTGCATATATAACATAAAAAACAATGACGGAAAAATACAGTATTTCCGGAAACATTACACTCCCCTCCTGATTTTTTGGGGGAAAAACACTTCTATGGTAACAAACTTATATACAAGAAAATATTACTGTCTTTATCAAGTTTCAATAAAGTCTGAGAAAGTCTAATTAGAATCAACAGGAACAAGCAAAACAAGTTCTATAACAGGTCTGACATATGAACTAGCTTTATCGTCTCTAACAGTTCGAATTTCAACTTTCCTGATCTTGCCATCATCGCTGGAAAACACTTTTTTAACTATTGCCAATGGCCACCGAGATCTATGAGATTCTCTGTCTCTCATTAAAACGACGTCACCTACGTTTAAGTCTTTGGTTGGATTTTCCCACTTACTTCTTGTTTGAAGAGTATGCATGTACTCTTTTGTCCATTTTGACCAGAATTCATCTGCAAGTCCTTGCACTAACTTCCACTGACTGCGAATCATGTCTTTAACACTGAATGGCACGGGCATAGTAGGTTCATCTAGAGAGTTTTTGTGTGTCAATAGAATATTCGGAGATAATATTTCAGGATGATCTGGATCGGACGAAACATTTATCAATGGTCTAGAGTTAATTACTGCGCAGACCTCTGACATAAAGGTAACAAGTGATTCATGTGAAAGTCTATTTCCATCTTTAAGAATCATACAGTCCAATATACGTCTGCTGATACCAATCATTCTCTCCCATGATACACCAAAGTGTGAAGCATGAGGAGGGTTAAACTTCCAAATTGTTCCATATCTAGAAAGATTCTTGTCGACTGGGCCATTTTCACAAAATTCTGCACTAATGCCCAAATCCTGTATAGCGCCGATAAAATTTGTGCCTCGATCTGATCTCACAAGTTTCACATTTCCTCTGAGTGCAATGAAACTACGAAATGCGTTGAGAAAGGATGCACTACTTAACTCTTCCGTGACCTCAATGTGAATAGTCCTTGAAACTAAACATGTGAACAAAATAGCCCATCTTTTTTGCTGAGCTGATCCTCCTCTGGTTTTACGGTGAATAATTGGCCACGGACCAAAAGTGTCAATGCCAATGAATGTAAATGGAGGTCCTGGATGTAATCTATCCTTAGGTAGATCAGACATTTTCTGAATCTTGAAATGACCACGCAATTTCTTACATGTTACACATTGTCTTATGATCATTGCAACTAAGCGTTTGCTACCTATCACCCAGTAGCCAGCTGACCTTAGAGCGCCCTCAGTAATGTGTCTACCTTGATGAAAGGTTAATTCATGGAAATGGCGGACTAACAACACAGCTAAGTGGTGTTTCTTAGGAATGATAATAGGTTGTACATGCTCTGTGACAACCTTTGCATGTTTAACTCGTCCTCCGACTCGAAGAATGTTATTTTGATCCAAAACAGGTGATAAAGGTAGAATATCGGATTGTGTTGACAATCACATTCCTGTAGTTACTTGGTGGAGCTCAGTTGAGAAAACCTCTCTTTGTACAGTTTTAATCATAAAGCGCTCTACTTCAGTACGAGATGGAGGACTTGTATCATGTAATTTTCAGACTACCCGCTTCGACAGAGTTATTGCCCTCACAAGGCTGTTCCATGATGAGAAACGAGAGAAACGATCTGACAATCCTATGTCATGGTGAATGTCAGTTTTGATTGTAGTTACAAGTGGGCGTACTTCTTTGTCTGTGCTCGGATTGACTCCTGTATACTCCTGTTCATTGTCATAAACGTTCTGAAGCAAGAATGACGGGCCACTGAGATACACTGAGTCAGGCAAGTCAGTAGAGCTGAGGTGTCTAGTGGCAATGTCTGCTGGATTTTGATCTGTTGCTACGTAGCTCCACTGTTCAGGAGAACTAGAGGCTCTGATTCGGTTTACCCTGTTGCAGACATACATAAAAAATCTACGGGTTTCATTTGTCACATACCCTAGCACAACTTTACTATCTGTATAGTAGTGAAAGTCCTTTGAGTCTATATTTAGCTCTTTTTTCACAATATCAGCAATTGCAACAGAGAGAACAGCCGCACAAAGTTCTAATCTTGGGATAGTATGCCCATTTGTAGATGATACTTTCGCCTTTCCTATTAGGAAGGAAACGTCAGAATGCTCATCAACGAAGAGCTTTAGGTAAGCTACGGAACCAATGGCATCCTTAGATGCGTCACTAAAAACATGAACTTCTCTACGGGAAGCCTTTGCAAAAGATATGTCAGAGTATTTGCGGGGAATTTTCAATTTCTGAAGATGAATCAGAGAGGAAACCCACTGTTCCCATCTTAGTCGCAATTTCTCAGGTAAATCTTCGTCCCAATTTACATGTCCTGACTCAGATGATGACATCATTTCCCTTAGCAACAGTTTTCCACACATTGTGATTGGAGATGTAAATCCGATAGGGTCAAAAATGCTATTAACGACTGATAATGCGCCTCTACGGGTAAAGGGTTTTGATTCTGTACAAATTCGGAAAACAAAGTAGTCATTCGATATATTCCAAGAAAGTCCCAAGCTTCTTTGTACAGGAAGCTCCTCTGAACCAAGGCCGAGATCCTTGAGATCAGACGATAAGTCAATAGAAGGGAAACTCTGAAGCACAATTTCACTATTGGAAACAATTTTGTGGAGACGTAGACCTCCTCCTTTTGATAGAGCAGTTTGAGTGCGTTTTGGAATATCAATCGCTGATTCAACATCAGGAGAAGATATCAATCCATCGTCAACATAGAAATTATTACATACAAAATCCTTGACATCATCATCAGCATTTTGAACTGACTTCCTCAAGCAATATGTGGCAACTGCTGATGAGGGACTATTCCCGAACACATGCACATTCATTTTATAGTCAATAAGAGGACGATCAATATTTTTATTTTCATGCCAAACAAATCGTAAAAAGTCTCTGTGTGGTTCAGTTACATTGAAATTGTAGAACATTTGCTCTATGTCTGCGGTAATTGCTACCGCTTCTTGACGAAATCGTAGCAACACCCCAAGTAATCGGTTTGTCAGATCCGGTCCTTTCAAAAGCACATCGTTCAAGGAAACACCTGCAAACTTTGCTGAAGAATCAAATACGACCCTGACCTTTCCAGGCTTCTTTGGGTGATACACCCCAAAGAAGGG
>MJUT01042310.1:673328-711325 GCA_002080005.1 Gigantidas platifrons | reverse complement strand
TGATTAGCTACAACCTCTGGAGAAGGTATCTCTTCCCGGTTATTAGGAATGTCACTACACTCGATAATCGAGGGAACATCTATACAGACACTGATCCAGAGATTCGATAATATAGTTTGATGACTTTCTACCAATCATTGAAGTCTTTCCTGAGCATGACGACAAAACAAATCTTATTTGTTCCGCATTTTCCTCAAGTCTATCAAATAAACTTAGTGTGGCGAGTGTGTGAGTACTCTGATCGTCTATCAATGCATATACTTTCTGTGCTATTTCCGGTTTTCCCTTCGGATACACATATAAAGGTAGAATTTTAGCACATGACTTACTGGTGCTCTCTTTGTCACCACATACCTGTGTACAAGAAGAAGTAACTTTTCTTTGAGACTCCCCTCCTTGATTTTCTACACTCCTCTGTGAATACTTAGAATCATTGTGAGAATCAATTTTTGCTTGAGATGACTGTTCACTGTACACATGTAAGGCTGACGGGTGATCTGAGCTTTTACAAACACTACATTGCAATTTCTCAGTACAATTCTGTTTCATATGTTTTTTAAGACTACAACACCGAAAGCAAAGTTTGTACTTTTTTAACAAGTCCATACGTTCTCCAATAGGCTTCTGACGGAAAGCCCTGCAGTAATTCAAATCATGATTTGTCTGATGCAAAGGACATATACGCTTATCAGTAGATGGCGACAAATCTGTCTTACGAGAAGACACTCTGATTGGCTGCTGATTTCCTGCAGGTTTTGACAATTGAGCAGTATGCTGAAAACTGGAATCAGTGCGCCATTTTGCCATGTCATAAACACAGTTAACAAAGAAACTGAACGGTGGGTACATCATACCGTATTGTCTTTTGAATTTGATTGCCTCTGATGACCACTTATCCTGTAATTTAACAGGAAGACGAGACACAATCTGATTAACACCAGTAGATGAATCAAAATACGCAAGAACTTGACTATAATGTGGATTGTCCTTAGCACACTGAATTTCGCACAAGATGTCATAGAGATCATACAAGCGTTTGTAGTTTTCTAGTTTTCTTCTGAGACATTCCTCTATCAACTCAGGGCTACCATAGCGAGTGTCTAATCTGTCCCAAATCTTCCTTAATCCGCCAATAGGATCTGCAGAACTTGCCTCTTTGATGCTTTCTGCTTGACGAACTGAATCAGGACCAAGCCACTTAATCAAAAGATCTAACTCTTCAGCAGAACAATGTCTTTCCTAGCCATCATTTTAGTAAAAAGTTCACACAATTGCACCTGAGAATTTGATGTTGATGGGATTGCGGGACTATTTGTTGGAATAAACGTTGCTTGTTGATGAGCAGTTCTTGTTGCAGGCACATGAGAATTTGGATACAGATTTGTATTCTCAGTCTGTGTTACATAATGACTCATATCTGGTTGAGTAATCATAGGTTGTGTATTAGGCTGATTTACAGAAGGATGTGTTATCTGAGTAACAGGTTGAGTATAAGATCCTGTCAGAATAGAATGAGATGTGATTACATGAGGTAACTGCATATGCTGATTCGTATTGAGTCCCGTTCCAATCACGTTGGATAACAATGTTTGTGAATGCGAAGTGATTGGAGACCACTCCGGGGCCTCACATGTACTAACTTTATCACTAGAAGTAACAACAGGTGCAGTTGTAGTAGCATGGCACAAAGTGTTCTTACTAATTGCTGGATCGTCTATATTTACAAAATGTTTTTCAACATATTGACGAGTTCTTTCCTCCCGAACATTAGACACAGAATCAATATCTTCAGCTAATATGGATTCACTTTCCATAACCCTAATTTCTGTCTCTAGGGCCTCTGCCTCCTGTTTGATCTGAATAAGACTCAATTCAGCATCCAATTCCAATTTCCTTCGCAAAATCTCCGCTTGCTGTTCGGAATATTTCACTTTAGTTTTATTAGCCTCTAGTTGTGCTTTTCTTCTTAAGATAGTACAATGTGTGGAACTACTGGTTCTGCTAGATCTGGATAGAGCTTTCACAGCTGCTGTCAAACTCCTTTCCATTATCACAACGTTTGAAGCTTTTTCACTGTACTGTTTTGTAAAACAAGAAAGACTAGTGTTTTCAAATGAAACTCTTTACTTGAAGTTGAATAAAGTAAACATACCTCCTGAGAGGGTGAAAAACTGAAAATACAAAAATAAAAAACCTTACTAGCAAATCAATACAATAAAAACACATACAAGTACAATCGATATCATAAAATGCACAAAAATACACAAAATACAGATAATATGCACTTTAGACTAGGTGAATGCAAAATATATAGCTGTAAATTTCTGTGGTTTTTTTTTTAGGAAAACGGAAGTACGACCAAAAATTACTTGTTTAACTGTTGCATAAAAATGTGACATATCAACGACCATTTACGGTAATGTTACAAACGGCTACGTGACGATAGCACTATCCAATATTTTGATCTGTAAAAATTTGCATTTAAATTAACTCAATAACTAGTAAATTTGATCTATAAAAATCACATGAATGTATTAAAGCATTATTATCACATATAAACACGGACATGAGAAATAAAACGGATTTGTTCAAATGTTAAATGTAACCCAAAAAATTGACACCTTTCAAACTTATTACACTTTGGCGAACCATAATATACATTCAAAAAATTATGCATTTATAGGGCAAAAAGGAAAACTTAGCTTTGGTGTCGTGCAGATACAGAAAATATGTAAAATTCAGTTCAAGTTTTGACCATATAAAACTTAACCGGAAAATGTGTTGCATATATAACATAAAAACAATGACGGAAAAATACAGTATTTCCGGAAACATTACATGAATTGTGCACAAAATAAAATATGAATAATAAAATCATGAAGAAAAGGACTAAAAATAAAGTTAAATCTACAACTTGAAATTTTTCAACGAATCGTGTTAAAATACGTTTCGTAAGGTAGGCACACTTACCTCAGCGAGATTCCAACCCACGCAGTTGGTAGACTGTTGCACACATTCGCTTGGCATAATAATGGATAGGGTCGAACACAAATGCCTTGCAACGTGCCACTAACAGCCACTTCCAAATATATTGTTGCTCATTTGAGGTCTGCTACAAGCAGTATTATACGTACAAAACATGACATTCTCAATACACCATCTGCTCCTTGTGCAACATACATTACATTTATTCGTTCATTTGTTCAATAAAAGTGATACAATTTAGTTATTTTTAATGTTCATATGTTGATAAAACACGTAATCTTATGATGTCATTATTATGCGTATAAAACACAGTGGAAAGGACGCAAAAGATATCAAGGGAATTTATGCACACAAAGGCTTTATATAAGTCTTCTGGTTGACCCTTTGGTATCTTCAAACGTTTCATATTTGGTACCACATTTTTAATAAACAGAAATAGAGTCACACGTTTCAAAACTGCAGAAAACATATAATCTGCTGAATAATAGAAGTCATAAAACAGTACTGGGGAACAATATACATGTCTTATTGTACTCCTAACAAATCACTTTCAACTTTCTTTTCAATTGTTATAAATACCTCTCTTTGATCTGTACAGGAAATATTTCACGTCATTTAATTTTAATTTTTTGCAATAATTAAAAAAAAAAATAATGTGTTTGAATTTTACATAATAAATAAGGAAGACATCGTTCTCATTTTGGAAAACAGAAAAATCCTAATTAAAGTAATAATTTTTTTATTAGAAAACGGAAAATTTAAGTTTTCTCGAAAACAATACATTTTTTTAAAACACAGTAAACGAGAGTTTTGTACAGAATTTTACTACCATTTTTAAAACATGCATTTCATCTAACCATAACCTTTCATTATTGCTGCACTCATCTAAAATTTGACATTTTCTCCGATTTTTTCGCCAATATAGAGGTGGGAGTAAACTAACTAGAGGTAGCAGCCAGGTAAATCTTACCTTGATAGAGACAGAGACATGTACAGGCATATAATAGTTTGCCACTCCAATTTTAAACTTTAAAATCTTTCTAAAAGTTCACATAAAATTTCTTCATAAACCTAGTTTTTGACATCTTAACATATATAAACATCGCAAGAATGGGTAAAACAAAGGACATGTCAAAAGATTGTAAAAACATTGTGTCAAATCTATTCAAGTTTTTTCAGCTTGAGAAGGCCAGGGGAAGACCACTTAATTCCCCAGATAATTTGATTAAAAGAACATGCAAGACTGCTGGCATATCTTATAGTTCTGTGTATAGAGTTGTAAACGGTAAAAGTCCTCCTGAATCCAACAGACCGAAAGAAAGAAAGAAAACTCTTGATGAGATTGACCATTGCGTTATTAAACGGACCGTTCATAGCCTGTACAACAGGAAAATTGCCTCAACAGTCTTAAAAACTAAGAAAGAGATTGAAGATACAATTAAAATCTCGAAATCAACGCTTACTTTAACTTTATTATATCTTGGTTATAAGCACAAAAAATCCGGCGATAATAGGAGGCTTTTATATGATCAGAGGTCAGTAATAAAAGATCGGTGTAATTACCTCCAAAAAATCAGGAAGTTTCGAGAGGATGGGTATGAAATTGTATATTTAGATGAGACCTAGGTTAATCAGAATCATGCCTCTGACTACATGTGGTTACAAATGTACCAGTTGATGGTTCTGATGCCCCAAAGATCCCTTCAGGAAAAGGTAAAAGGTTGATAGTTTTGCACGCTGGAAATCGTGAGGAGGGTTTGATTGATAGGTGTGATTTGATTTTTCTTGCCAAAGCTAAAGATTGAACGGGTACACCGGTTGTAAATGACAGATTGTACATAACGTTTTTGCTTATAAAATTTTATTCATATCCAATAATTGTGTACTCTATATGTCTAACTTCAGTGAATTTATTAGCAGAAAAGACCGTTCTTTTTCGAATTATTTCCGAAAGATTGAAATAACTTAGTCAAATTAAAAATCAGTAATTATGGAAATTGATGATTTCATCTTTTTTCAAAATTTTCCAGGTAAATCTCAGGAAAGCCTGTGTATAAATGTCACGTAGTCAAATGCATTAACCATGAAAGGAACAATAGCTTTCTCCGGCACTTCGACGAGAGACAATAGACCAGTTGCGGAACCACCGTCGTTCTTATTGTTAATGGGATTACGTCCGGGTGAGTTGGCTGTCACATTTAACGAGCAAACTTGGCGTATTTTGAAGAACTTAAGTCTGAAATAAAGACCAAAATAACGCTAAAAATTGGTAATTTTTCAGATGAACAGGGCCTTCAGAATAATTTCAACCGTAAATATTTATACAATTCCAAAATGGTAGTAAAATTCCTGATAAAACTCTCGTTGGATGCGTTGAAAAAAAATCTACGGTTTACGAAATATTTAGATTTTTCCGTTTTCTAATAAAAAAATTATTACTTTAGTATCTGTTTCAGTGCTTCCTTGATGCTTTTTTGATTTCAAGAAATGTGATTGTGTAATCCTGACATTTTCATTATAATTACAGATGGATTTCCTGCGAATGATGAATACTTATTTTGGGAATTTATACAGTTGTTTCTTCATGTTACATTGTAATGTGTATGTTAACATAGATTTGCATATATTAATAACAGCATAAGACAGATGCTGCATTACTAAACTAGTAAAAAAACAACAGCACTACATCTGATTGGTTAGGGTTGATCGTCTATTGATTACGTAAACGATATCAATGCTTCATGACGTTATTTCCAAAAAACAGTTTGCATTTATTCTAATATCAGTGGTGCAAACTTTTCAATAAATATTGATGTGCCTACGTTTGTCATGTTGACTTTTCATCGATAACTTAAGAATACTTTGTCCAATGATTTTCGATGCTGTTGTTGTTGTTCGTTTCCTTAATACTAGAGGAATTGTTTACCATCACTGTTTTAACTTTCTATTCATAAATATGGCTTCCGACCGTTTGTCTTTGTGTTGTTCACATTTAGTGGTCCTTTGGTTTATAGCAAATGGATCTGCTACATGTATTTGTATAATAGGGGCCAATTCCAAGATGATATTTTTCGTCTTGAGTGTACACGACTACTTCTATGTGCAGAACATGCTGAGCGAAAAAAATAACATTACAAATATCCTTATTAAAATTAGGGACAACCATCTAGTTTGCGATTTTCTGGCCTAGGGAATTTCTTTTAAATTTTAATAATACAAAAGAAACGTTAGCAACTAGCAATAAGTGCTGCATCTACTGCATTGCCTAAATCTTCATTTTGTTTGTCTGTCCTTTCATCTGTATTCAACTAGATTGATTGATTTGTGTCTTACACCAACCTTAGTAGTACTTTAGCTATATCATTACATATATTCAACCATTCAATGTGCACCAGTTCAACATAAGAGTCGAGATAACCATCGTCGTGTTTATCGATTTAGCATGACTGATTAAATGTTTTTTAAGCTTTATTATGGATTAACACCAACTATAACAGTTTCAGGAACTAAGTAACCTTGGTAGCTATCAGTTAAACATGACATATCAAATTTATTTATGTCATAATCAATTTGTAGATCCTGAAAAATATGATCCCCCAACTGACGTGGGCTTGGATTAAGCTTAATATAAAGTATGTCTACCAGTATTAAAAATGTGGCTTATTATTGACAAGTTTGAGTGTCTAACGTGTGTTGTATGTATCGGCAGACAAGTGTTTATTTTCAAATTCAACATTTTTTTCTCTCACTAATTTGACTTTCCATTCTTGATTTTTAGCGTAACTTAAGCAGATTATTCCAGCCAGAAACGTGTTTCGCCCATTAATTTTGATGTCTGCGTTTGTTTTCAGCTTTTTATCTAAAGATAAAGACGTTTTATAAACCAAGTTGATTTTTGACATAATCTCTTGTTTCTTATTATGGGTCAGATTACGCTTTACAACTTACTTTTAACAATTTTCATTACACAAAATGTAATGTCTCGCTGGATATTCATTGTGTAATGATACTCTCTGTCGAAGCCGTTTTGCATTAGGTTCTTCTTCCAGTGACAGGCATACCCCGTCAGTGTCACATTATATTGGATTCACTGTCAGTTGGCACTGTAAAACCCTAATTATGATCTGACCTGATCAAGATTCAGACACCAGGTAGGAAACAGGCTGTCCTAGAATTTCCTGACTTAACATTATTATTGCATTTTTATAAATGTGAACTGTTCTGATAATGTGAATTTTTTTTATCATATTTGACGCATTATTTACAATTATGCATGATTCATTTCACAAAACGGGACGTTTTCATCTGAAGAGCAAGTTTAAGTAAATGAAGAGGTGTCGTGGTTTTGTCTCTTGATTGATTGTATATTGAAGGGTCGTCGTATGGTAGTTGGATTTACAACTACCTGTGCAGTCAGTGATAACCACTAAAGTTGTGAGTTCGAATCCCGGTTCTGGCGAGATGTAATGTCAATTACCTGCAACAGGTCGGTGGTTCTTTCCGGGTACCTGGGTTTCCTCCAACAATAAAACTGACTGCCATGATATAGCTAAAATATTGTTGAAAGTGGTGATAAACACCATAACCCTAACCCTTGATTGCATAATAGATATATACGTTTACAAACAATGTAAAATGGTCTGAAATCTTGTCTTGGTTTGGCTCATGACAAACCACTCTATATTATCCTGCTACATCTTGTATAGTATGGGCAATAAATGTTGTATATTTCAAACATAATGTACACATTACGTTCCTTCCTTGATGATAACTCCGTCGTAGTATGGTGTACTAGGGTTTGGTTATAGGTTTGTTATCTTGGCCATATACAGATGTAGTTAAGTTTTGGCAATATGTTTATTTACCTAACTCGTATACAGTTATAATTAAGTTGGGGTAAAGGGTTGCTTTTCTTCTCTGCTACCAATGATTGAATATTTAATCTGTTTTTTATAGATGTTTTGAGCCGAACACTGTTGAGGATGTTAACTACAATTCTGACATGACCTCCTTTTTTCGCGTTGTAGACAAACGAGCGATTTGTCGATGGTATAATCTCATTCGCATATGATCCGGTGAATGCGACTGACTTTTCCATTGGCAGCATAAATTTTGTGCGACATTTTCCGCAAATGTAAATATAGATTACCATCTTCCAATCAAAGTATACTACCGTATTTGTACTCTTAGACATATCAGAATAGAAATAAATCATGGAAGCCAGAATGTATTTTCAGTTTTAACATGGGTTGGCGGATATTAGTAAATTTTATTGCTCGCCTCTGGCGCGGGATAAAATACTAATACCCGCCAATCCATGTTAAAACTCAAAACACATTCTGGCTTCCATGGTTTATTTCTTAAACAACCGTATGTGTTGGACTATATAAAATATAAATATTGTGATGTTGGTTCTCTTGTGTCAATAAGCCATTGTTATATGTTGTATGTTTCTTTCTATAAATTTTATGTAAATTTATATATGGCACAGGACTTTCATTTACTTAGTGACAGCCGGAACCTTTGAACCGTAATGAAAGCGGGAGGTTTGGCCCAGTAAAATCTTATTCAACCCTCCATTTCTTTGGAAATGCCTGTATCAAGTCGGGGTCATTACGGTTTTCCGGTTGTTGACCGATTTTGTCTGTTTAAATACTTATGAGTTTTGACTTTCCCTTTGAAAGATTGTTCGGAGTTCGGTAATTTTGTTATTACCCTTATTTACAGCTAAATCCTTCGAAATTGATGATTTAAATGTTTACTATTTTATATACTAGTATATATATATATAAAAAACAAGGATAGACATTGCAATAAATTGTTATTTAGACGTTTTCCATTAACAATTAGTGTACACAAATTACTACCAATGATTTATATAGTTTTGGAGTCTTCTTAGTATTATTAGATTAAATGGAGATTTTAATATCGGCTTAGTATGTTAATTTACTTACAACAGACGCAGGTATGTTCTAATACTGATAGTATTTCGTGGAGATGTTGCTTTTCACTTTATTTCATGTCAATCAAATTTTCATATATTGTATTATTATCTCCAGTTCATCAAGGCATTGCATCACAATGCTAAATAAATGTTTTCGACGTTTCCGCTTAGTATGATTAGAAGTATATTTTGATCTTCCTATTCAAATATGATTAGGGGGGAAAAAAAGGTATGAAGATGCCAAAGGGGTAATTAGAAACATATATCTAAGCATAACAATGGTCGACAGAACACTTAACATTGAGCAACACAAATCCCATCAAACTCGAGGGTGATTGAATAATATTATGTTGAATAGGTAGTACGTATCTTAGATATATCTGTTTGGTACGCATCCCATTTTCGGCCTTTTCGATGGTTTTTGTATAATCATCTTCATTTGCCTTCAAAACTATTTTCCGTTATATGTATAGTCCGTTTGACTTCTATTAATCTTCAGAAAAAAATTCTTAAAAATCCAATTTTCAAATCACAATTTTTTTTCTAGATGTTTGTTAATATATGTTATATACGAACTCTGACAATTAATTTCAAAATTTTTGGTCCATTATTAAAAAAGTTACCTGTGTTAATTATATTTACTAAAGTGTAAAAATCTGGACGGAGTGAGTACAAATAACAGACTGTACCATGTGACATAGGACAATTAAAGTACATCAATGACAATTGACTATAACCTATGGTCAGTTAATGAGTAGCCTTTTGATATTTAAATGTAATATGTCGCATGGTACAATGAAATATACACTGAAAGCACATGTCTATTATTTTGTTTTCATGGCTTGGCTATTACACTATTTGTACTCACTCCATCCAGATTTTTACACTTTAGAAAATTTAATTAACATAGAGACTTAATGGGTAACTTTTTTAAATAATGGACCAAAAAGTTTGAAATTAATTGTCAGAGTTCGTATATATATATCTATATATCTTTATTTCTCAATAAACCATTGCAATACATAGGTATAGAGAATTACAAAACTATTTACAAATATATACATGTACAATTACAGTTACAGAAAAACAGAAATGGACACAGGGATTAGCCAGGAGCACACACACCTTCATTTATGACTTTTATCATTTTACATAATTTCAAAAGATCTGATTTTTTCGTTATGGTCATGATATTTTTAAATTTAAGGAGATTTGGTCTATTTCTAAAGTAACTTGGGATGAGATTCTTACGGTTTTGCTCAAAGTATCGACATTGTAAAATATAATGAAATTCATCTCCAATGGTATTTGTGTCACAGAGGAGGCATTTCCTATTGTTTATTTCAATATTTTGCCATCTTCCTATTTCAATCGGTAATCTATGATTAGTGGTTCTAAATTTACATAAAATAATGGCATTTTTTTAGTCCAATATTTCAAGATATGGTTCAGGCATAAAATTGTCTTTAAATAACCTGTAAGTTAAGGCTTTTGTGGAATTTTCAGTTTGCGAGTGCCATAGTTGATTATATATATATATATATATCATATATCAATAAACATCTAGAAAAAAAAAATGTTGATTTGAAAACTGGATTTTTAAGAATTTTTTTCTGAAGATTTATAGAAGTCAAATGGACTATACCGAATGTATATGTGGATTCACTGTAATAGATGATAAACTGATAGTTGTTTAACGTTAAATGAGTAGTATTGCAGTTCTATTATGTTCTTCACATGAGAACAATCTTACAAACTATAAATAAAGTAAACACATGGACGGACACAAATGATTGATCTTTTGATTACTGCAATGAACATGGAGATGGTGGATAGAGTAAATAAACATTAGATAATACCGAAGGGGCAATCAAAAATAAACAATCCATAGAAACTGGCAA
Source organism: Gigantidas platifrons (assembly GCA_002080005.1). Lineage (NCBI taxonomy): Eukaryota > Metazoa > Mollusca > Bivalvia > Mytilida > Modiolidae > Gigantidas > Gigantidas platifrons. The sequence goes on along the minus strand of MJUT01042310.1, from coordinate 700,495 downwards.
CTTAGGATACACAGGACCAAGACAAACAAACTAAAAACAAAACATAATGTGTCGGACACCAGTATACACAAACAAACATAAATAAGACTTGAGCCTCCTACAAACAACTGGAGTTATATCACAAGGAACTAAGAAAATGACTTGCCTGAAAAGAGACACCAATGGCCACTCATAACAGAACGTTGCTTATAAGGAGCTGCTGTATAGTGGTTTATTTAATCATTCCCGTAAACGAAGCATTCATTAACATCCAGTAAGTAAGACTCATTTTTATTCGATTCGTCCTACACAAACAGCGAATACCTCTTTCAGAGATGTTTTACCTTGATGAAGAAAGTAGCCACCGGTTCAATACAATTGCTAATTTGTTGTGATTTATTCAAACTATAACATTTAAAATCATGGGTTAAGACATCATTGCTAGCTCATTATACTCCAATTAATAAAATGAAAATGGAAAATTTCTGTCGGTTTCTGTTTATTTCAAAATTGTGGCAGTTTTAGTAAGAGTAAATGTTTTGTAATAAAATGAATATGACAGCAAATTGTACTTTATATTTAAATTTGTACCTTGAAACATTGCGTACTGTATTGTATGACATTAGTAGACGTTTAGTTTGTCATTCTGTGCAAATAAACTTAATATCGACTTAATGTCCAGACCAATGTGGCGACATTTAAATACATTTTAAATTTATCCTAAGAATCTGGATCCATGCCCAGCAGGTTTCTTGTGGTCATGTGATCCATGCTCAGCAGGTTTCTTGTGATCATGTGTTAACTCTAGAAATACAACTGCGGTTCTGAAGATCAACCAAAACTAAATTACACGTTTTCAAATTAAAATGACATTTGATTAAAACGAATATTTTGCTAGCTTGAAACTTTCCATGACGTTCAATTACACAATCGATTGTAAACTAATGTTCCTCTGTCTATGTATACTTCCATCTTCTTACATCAAACATTAAGGATAAAATGTTTAAACAGCTGTAAATGTACTCCAGAATAATATTTTCTATTTGTGCAGTTTTAGATAGACGTTATACTATGTAACATATATATATTAGATGTTACGTATTATGATACAATTGTCGTGTTCAATTAAATAAAATCAAAAATCAACAATAGGCCACTTTAACAAATGGAAAGCAAATTAAGAAATATATTTGTTCGTGTTTACTCGATCTGTAGTTTTGTGGATCGTTGTCTGTCCTTTTGTACTTTTTCTTTTGACCATTGTGTTGTCTGTCCTTCAATTTATGGACTCTGATTACCCCTTTGGTATCTTCAAACTCTTCTTGTACTAATAATATACAAGCATTTCATAGCAAATGGACAATTCCACACCCTTTCCAACAAAGATCTGGACAGAGGATTGAATTTGCTAATTTCCATTAAAGTTTAAAAGGGCATCATAATTAAGAGCTATATATAGTTGACTCATTGAAGTGAGTAATTGCATTATCATCCATCATACTGAATTTCCACCGTATATCCATTAATCAATTTCATCTGTTAACAACTGGAAACATATTAATTTGCGATTTATATTTCAAGAACTACATCATATGTTGTCTGACCTGTGCCATTTTCAGTTATTTGTTCTAAAATTATTCATAATGTACTGTTAGTAAGATCGCTATTGAATCATTAATTTATATTCTGATTCGGGTTTTTAAGTTTTTTTTTGTTGGTTAGCATTTGCATAACTGAAAACCTGACTACCGCCTACACCTAAATATGTTAAAAATAGTACATCATTCTAGGAATTTCTTCATTTGGTATATATGAATGTTGTGATTAGATCACAAAAAGAAATCACTATTTCTATACTGCAATGTCTTGCCTGGTGATGATTACATAATACTGACAGTTCGGAATATGTCAGAGTAAGTATTCATTTCGTTTGTGATGGAAAGAAAATACACACAGATTCTCACAATGGGTATACTGAAAATGGAAATGTTACAATGTTAGCATTTGTCAAGAGGTTTGAAGATACCAGAGGGGTAATCAGAAGCCAGCCATGAATCGAAAGACAGACAATGCTATGACCAAATCACGGCATGATTATTGTTCTAACGCCAACTCGGCAATTTTCAGCTATATCATTGCGAGAACATGTTACAGTTTTGATGAGATGAAGATAATGACGTCCGCTTTGTAATAAACCAACACGCTAAGTTTGATTTTTATAGTGTTCGCTCACTGAAACAACAGTCAGTGGGTAGACATGTCACTACTCTGACACATGTCACTACTCTGACACAACAACAGTCCGCGGGTAGACATGTCACTACTCTGACATAACAGTCCGCGGGTAGACATGTCACTACTCTGACACATTATTCTGATTCTGAGCCAACCAACATTTGTTCTTACTCCTTGGTGGTGAATGTTTAGCGGAGAAGCAGCAAATAACAATTCTATAGTCTTTGGTTTGACGCGTTAGGGGTTCGAACCCACGATCTACCGCACTCGAGGAGAGCACGCTAACCATTACACTACCGAATCGGTGACCAAAAGAAAAAGGCCAAGGGGACAAATGATGATCTGCAAAACAATTAACATTAGGCAACGCGAACTTAATACGAATAAATTTCAATTGGCATAAAGTGTGCACCTGTACTTCTAGACTTATTTTTGCATTCTTGTTGGGCAGTGTTTTCCAATTGTTTAACAAAGATCCGAATATATTTTGCTTACATTCCGCCTTTCAAAGCCAGGTTTAGTGACTACTATTGACCTCTACCATATATTATTATTTGTGACAGAATAACCTCATATTAAACTTATATATGCATAGTTAGATGTAGTTGTTTGTTTCGATGATAGTGGTGGGTGTGCTTAAAACTTTCTTTCATGACATTGGCAATAACAAACAGTTTCGCTTCGTGCTGTAAGAAAAACGTGATTGCTTGACTCTTGATTAAATGTTGATTCAGCAGTAGTTTAGCTAATTAACATTAACAATATACCCCCCACCCCCGGTATTGTATGGAAATTCAGATTTTGCATATGATGTCAACTGTTCACTGTTCATAACACTAAAAGATGTGTTTAATGTGTATGTACTTTTAACTCATCTGACGGCAGCGACTCAATATCAATCACAATATATCTTGCAATACTATGCCATTTTTATCAAATAATTATGAATGAAATAATGTTCTGTTTTTGTAATATATTGTCTAATTAATGATTTATTTGTAACGGAGAAGACCTCGTAAGTTTATAACTTGTGTCTGATCCATTGTCTGTATTTGTTTGACAATGAATATGCATAAAGTAAAAAAACGCTAATTCTGCGAGGAAGAAAACGTTACTACCAACTGCTCATTAAGAGCTGCTGGACATGTTGTTGTGTGGAATGAACATGGCCTCCATTAAGCACGAAATATTCATTAACTTTCTAAGAACGAGTCTTTCCTTGGGGCTTAGCCCGAGTCGGAATACAATTTTTATATCAATATTACATGGTTCCAACTGATATTTTAGCTATACCGATAATATATGTAGTACCTTTCGATCTTGCATGTATAAACGGGATGTTGCATCTCTATTTTTATGCCGTGGTTACCATGAACTTAATTAATAGATTCAGAGAAAATCTTATGGTCCCCATTGTAAATTGTTTGAACCACCTATCTGTATTTCAATGTTCCAACTGACGACATATATGCTTCAGATGTAAGTTAAGGAATATACCTATCATTAACTGGTCTTGTTAATTATGACGACGTATGATATTCATGAGGTTGCTTTCTTTTACCTTTTGATGTTGTTCTTCTGTGTGTATTGGAATAGCGTCGTTCTTTTGCGTGATAATAGTCTCCGACTTGTGCAGTTGACATTTCTTTTAGTGAATTCGTTACAAACCGTTCCGTTTTTGGCATCTTTTGAGGTTTTGCTATTATTTGGCTTGCAAATATTTTGGCTTAGAACGTACCTGATGAAGGTTATTCCAGAAATATTTTATCAGCAAGATGAGGTAAATATTTATCATAATATAGTGGACAAATGGACTAAATTATGTGGGTACGTCAAGGACCTGCAATTTTAATGTCAACATATTGTATTGTCCAATAAATGGTCCCTTACTGAAAGTCAATGATTTGTTGTGGGTTATAACAATAAACATCATATATAATAAATGTCTTAACTCGTTTAATGAACAATTTATTTGTGTTTTACGTTAGTTATTCCTGACGGATGTTCCGTTGGGAGACATCATTGTCCTGTACATGTCCATTGATATTCAATTATTTATTCATGCAAACATACTAGTAATTGGGTGAGTGATTTCAGATGATATTCTTTAATCATTACAGTTATTTGTTTTGTTTATTTCCACAATCCCCAAAGAATATGTTATCAGGGAGGGCCCGCGTGGTTCAATGAGTTAGGTAGTTGGCTTACCTAACAACTCATACAAGCCTATCACCAATACGTCGTGGGTTCGCTCCCGGCTTTGTAAATTACAAAAAAGGGTGCACTCGACTCGCAGTCGCAAGTGATAAAGTTTACCAGTTGCTTGCCCATGGTTGGTGATTCTCTCCGGGTACTTCGGCTTCTTCAACCACTAAAACTGGTCGCCATGATACAGCTGAAATATTGCTGAAAGTGGTGTTAAAACACCACAAATCAAATCAAGTCAAATTATATTATCAGGGCAAAGGTAAATACCAATCGGAGTAAACACTATAAAGTTTACTAGTAGAATATATATTCAGATATACGCTAGTTATATAATGTTTTTGTTTATTTATTTTGTATTTGTTTTGTTTCTTGTTTGTGATCTTTCAGTTGAGGAAGACCAAGACCAACACGATATAACTAAAATATTGTTGAAAGTGGCGTTAAACACCCTTAACCAGTCGACGACGACGCACACAAAATAAAGATGTCTGAATGAAATTTTTGTATAAAGGAAAGGCGCCAGTCCAACCAAACTGGTAAAGTAAAACAGAACAATAGCTCAAAGTCCCCTGAAAACCAAAAATAACGGGTGATCTAGAAGTGTCGTAATCTCCTGTATATTAACGGCACGCGGATCAAAGTAAGTCAATGAATCGGACATCACAATATCATATTCAGACACCAGTCTGCATTATTTTCAACTGATGGGTTTCGGTTGGTGATATGTGGGTCTGTAATATTACCAAAAGAAAATGATATTAACCTAGGATCAACGTAGCATTGTTTTGAATAGCTGTTCAGAAAATCACTGAACTGGGTACATGCCCTAGAATAACATATGAGATGTGAAATGTAAGCTTTGTATTATGGTGCTGCTGGAATATTGCTACTGATGATTTCAAGGTGACGTTTTCTGTGTAGTACAATGTATATCATTGTCCTTTTGCTTATAGCCATTGTATTATCTGTCCTTCGTCGATTTACGGATTCTGATTACCCCTTTGGTATCTACAAAATCTTCTAATAGCCTGATGTGCCAGGAGAGATCATTTTGCTGCATCAGCTCCTATTCGATAATTTGGGGATCATTTATCTGTAAGGATTGCTAACAGACGGCTCAATGAACAGTGCCTGTGCGCAAGGCGACCTATTAAGCGACCGCAACTGTCATTACGTCATCGACGGGCTCAATGGAATTGGTCAAGTGACCATCTCCGTTGTAATTGGAAAGGAGTCCATTGGTCAGACGAAAGCCGATGTATATTGCTCCCCGTTGATGGCCTCATTCATTCGAATCTGGCGGCATAGAAACACTGCATTTCACGACGGGAACTTGATCAGTACAACAGCGTTCCGTGGCAGCAGTGTAACTGTCTTGGGGTGCTTTTTGTTAAATTGTAACTCAGACTTGTATGTCTTACAAGGTAACCTCAGTGAGTGGCGTTGCATACATTGTACCCGATTTTGACAATCGTCCATTGGATGACGGGCCGATCTTTATGGACGATAACGCCAGACCACACAAAGCTCGCATTGTAAGAAAATTCAGACAATAAGAGGCGATTGACACATTTCAGTGGTCTGCTTAAAGTGAACCAACGTAATCCACAATGTTGCAATACTGCTGTATGAACAAACGCAATTCAGGAAGAATGGTGATTCCCACAAGTAAATGTGTGCGATAAGGCTTTTCCATAAATTCCATAAAAAAATATTGTTTTATGTTTATTTTCTTTGAAAACAAAAAATCTGAAAGAAATAATTTGCTTATTAAACAGCATTTTCCTGAAATTAGAACATTAAAAAATGAATACTCTAAGATTGTTTTACCGATGGTTGTAGGGTAGGCCGGAATCAATTTGCGCCATATTTTTTATGGTTTTAATTGCGCCAATAAATGAAATTCAACTGCGCCATATTTCCCTGTAGCATCAGCACCTGTTTTCTGATATCTCATCTATTTACATCTACGAGGTCAATCGTCAGTGTAGATGCTAATACGATACTTCTTTCTTGCTTCATAGGTCTTTGCCTCCTCTGATAAAAGTAAATTCGTTATCTGTTCAGGTTCTCTTTCTTGTCTATTGGCAATTAAAAGTTTTAAAACCGGAAGCTCCCTTTATATATATATATTGATGAAAGCCTTGTTGCGTTTGGTAAACATGCCATTTTCACACGAATCCCTAGTCATATAGATATCCATGGCAACGGAGTCGTTGACCAGGAAACGAAGGACATATTTGATGATACAATAACCATTTTGTTTCTATTTCATGCATATACTGCTTTTATTACAGTCATGAAATATATTTTTAAGCACTGGCAGGACCGTTGGGACCTGCAAATTAATAACGAAGACCACGAAATACATTCCTTTGTTAGCAATACTCATTGATCTGACAGTAAAAATCGCCAGGAGCAAAAAGTCTTGGCCAGATGCGGTATTGGTCATAGTACATTTACACAGACATTTATCAAATAAGGAGCAATGACCGCAATATATTCCGTGAAATTGCAATAATTCACTAAAGCATATCTAAATCAACAGCAATTTTGAATTTGCAATTATAGGGATTCATTTAATTTAAATTAGCATATCATATTGATGAAAACTATTAGTCATGTTCTACATGTATTGCCCGTTCTAATAGCTTTCCGTTAATTGGCATACTTTACCGACTCAACTTCATATATACAAACCGCATCGGTGGTGTGATGGTTTGCGTGCTCGTCTCGAGTGCGGTAGATCGTGGGTTCGAACCCCGATCTGGTCAAACCAAAGACTATAAAATTGCTGCTTCTCCGCTAAGCAAGCAAAATTAAGGAGAAAGCAAAAGGAAAGACTCGTTGGCTCGGAATCTGGATAATGTATCCGAGTGGGGCGGATGATTGTTTCAGTGAGTCAGCACTATAAAAATCCAACTAAGTGTCTTTGTCTAGTACAAAGCGGACCTCATGATCATCTCATTGAAAATTAGCTTGTTCTCGCCATAATATGACTGAAATATTGCTGAGTTGGCTTTAAACAACAATCAGTCATATAAACACATTGTCTTTCACATGAGTTATCCATGCCAAGTTTGGTTCTATATGGCTGAAAAATTCTTTCGTAAATATTGAATTGTGCCGAAAACAAATTGATAGGTTTCACGCATTATTGAAACATTATTCAAGATTAAGAAAAGTTTGAAGATACCAAAGCGGTAATCAGAGGCCGAATATCGAAGAGGAACAGACAGTACAATGACCAAGAGACAACGTTCTACAAAGCCCCACACATAAAACAAAAGATCGAACAACACGAACCCCACCAAAAACCGGGGATGAACCCAAGTGCTCCGGAAGGGTAAGCAGTTCCTTCTCCACATATTACAATATTGTGTATATCCTAGTCTCAGAAACGTTTGTGTTATCGCGTCGTATTGGAATGTTAGGGATTTACTTTTTGATTTTGTAGATTTCAATACAATGCATAATCTTTGCAAAGACCAAAGGACAATAAGAAAAATATATAATACAAAATGTATGCTATTAGGTTGTCCCTTTCATCATTTTAGTTATATTTTTACCATGATGTTTTGTTTTGATTTAATTATCTGTTTTCAATTACTTACTAAAAATTCCAAATAAATTCAATATTTGAATTAATGTCTGAGTGTATCTAATCAGGATTTTGTTATGTTTTTGTATCTCCTCTGACCTTTTGGGACTAATTTTGTATTCCAAAAAAGTTAAATAAATAGACAAAGTCCAAATGCTAACATTAAAATCGTTAATGGTTGTTTTGTTAGAGAGAAATAATAATGAAGATAAACATATAAATTATGCCCGAGTCAGTAATTCCTAATGATATTTTCAGTACGTAAATGTCATATAACGTACCATTCAGACTGATCACAAGACTGTAGCAAATGGGTTAGACTACATAGTGATTGATATAATAAACTTATATTACTGTTAGTCGAAATTCAGTTATAATCATATTTAGTTGAATGATAAATCAAACGTCACTAAGTTCCGAACACTCGAATTAATACATTTATTAAATGCTATTATATTCAAAAGTACGAAAAGGTCATGTACAATAATAGTGTCTAAGACATATATTTCGTAACTTGATTTTAAAAGTACAAATAGGTTTGCAGAATTAATTCGCTCCTGATTAGAATTCTTATAAGCTTTGTTTATAAGACAAACTGGACAGGGTATACCATCATTTGAATTAAATTAAGTTAGTTTGTGCTTATAACGTTGAATTTAAAACAACAAACGATGTTCTACTTATTTGTCATGATGTCAACTTCTACGTATATAGCTATGAAATGTAAAGTACACTGATACAATAAAGCAACTTGTGCGCCATCTACCAGTAGGAGAAGTATATCCCCCTTTATCTCTCAGTCTCATCTAAAACAATAGTAAGGAGAAATAATAAATAAAAGGTGCTACTAAATTCAAACTACTAGTAATCAAAATTCCGCGAAATAAAATTTGATTCAAATAACTACTTTTATAAATAAATGGAAATGTCTTTGAAAAAAAAATTATAACCTAATCATGGAAGCTAATTATCATGCTGTTGTACAAGGTATATATTCTTCGGAATAGGTTGCATTTTCTCGTTATCATTGTTTGTCTGTTTTCATGACGAATGTGAAAACAATAAATCAACAGGTTAGTAAATTCGTGTCACTGTGATTGTCCTATAGGTCGATTTTTTATTGTTATGCGTCACCGTGCACGAGACCGACAAGCACTACTGCTAAAAACCTGTTGCACTCTGGGAACTGTTGTACGTTTTCTGTCATTGGATCGTAGCAGTGTGCTAGCATTTACTTCAAATGTAAATTTGTTTTGTACTAACGTTAGTGCTATGTTTGTATATTATGTTTAACTATCTATAACGAAATTGTCACGATGACTGCCACCCGATCACAACAATAAATATAACCTGCGAGAGAAATGAAATAATTACTTCTACTTTAGTGTCCAATTGTGATGTTAAATGATGAAAGATATTGCTTAGCCAACGCTAAAGTTTTAAAAATCCAATAGAAAGAGGCACAATCGCCACTTATAACATTGCCGCTCATTTCTTACTTAGCACAGACACTTTAATGTAAAAAATAAATGTCGGGCTTTAAGATAGTTTTATGGGTCCAAACCATTAACAGAGACATACAACCACGTGTATTTCGTAATCTCACATATCTTATACGTTGTGTATTTTGTGAAACGGACACAATATCAATATTTGTGATTTAATTTGTAATGTATGTTATAGGCGCATTACATTGTGTGTTTTTTTAAATTGAATATGTTGGGAGAAAATAAGTAATAAAGCAAAACATAGAAGCATACCACGCTGAATCAAGTGATAAATCACAGTGATGTCACCCTGCTATTTGTTGTCACTAGTGGAGCAGGGACTGATTACCCTTCCGGAGCACATGAGTTCACCACTGGTTTCTAGTGGGATTCGTGTTACTCAATCTTTAGTTTTATGTGTATGTCTTGTAGATCGTTATATGTGTCCTTTTGGACGTTTTTTTACCATTGTGTTGTTTGTTCTTCTTCGATATACCGATTCTGATTACCCCTTTGGTATCTTCAAACTCTTCTTAGATTATTTTTTAACTGGAGTATATTATTGAACCAGAAAATTGTTGATACTGTTATAACAACCTCTCATGCAACTATCATTTAAACAAACAAGCACTTGCAACATTGTTGATGAATAATAATGCAGTTGTTATTTTTGTGTCTTCAAACGAAAACGAAAGTAACAATATAATGAAAAATGCAACTGTGTCTTTGATGTAATTCCTGGTTAAGTTACGATGTTGATTACAATGGCCGCGAGCAAGACCATGTTGACGTGATATTTGATTTCGTTGAATTCCTAAGGGTTATTACCAAGAAAAATAGTTATTAAAGAAAACAAATCGCTCTTCTTTCATTGGAACGTGAATCAAACACAATGCTATCTGATTCCGTAATTGGGATTTGTTTTGTTACATGGATAATCATTGTATTAGATGTTAATGAACTTGTATCTACTATAGTAGGTGATGTTTCTTATGTCTAATTATCGTGACTTCAGAATACGTCAGACCTCAAATATTATATGACCTCATAAATTATTATATAGTTCTTTAAACAAACCAAGCTTTCGGTAATTTACCACGATTATTTGATTCCGTTTTTTCGTATTTTATATGGTTTTTGTATGTGTGTTCCTTATTTATTTTGGTTGTATTACTCTTAATGCCAATCTTAGATTGTTACTAGTGAAATGTTAAGTTTATACATCCTAGATGAATACATTATTTTGATTTGATTTTTCATTATGCATTTGTAATTATGCACGATTAATATCTACATTATATATAAACAACACAGAATAAGGTTGTGAATTCGAAGCGCTTAGTCTCTAATTTCGATATTATATTGGAGTTTGTTGTAAGTGTATTTTGTTGGAGTTCATGTTAGCCTTTAGTCTAATTTTCGTTTTTGTTGTTGTTGTGAGTACAAGTTAAGGACCCTGTTTCAATGCATAATCTTGCGACTGTACTCAACATTTCTCATATTCATTGATAAACGAGCACCGCTTGATCATATGGGTCTCCGCCATAGTGATTGATTAACCAATAAGGAATCACCGGGGAGTGTTCGCGGTATAGAAATATAGCCTATATGTGTTCCGCTGTGGGTTACGCCCACAATGAAAGGCTGCGTTCCTTTCACATCGCCCTTAGTACGGCATAAATTAATGTCTCGGGTATGGATATTGTAACGCACCTTGCACGTAAAAGACAATTCGCAGCAGCTACTAATGAGTAAGTGGGCTGGGAGCGGCTATTGGTTTCCCGTTTAATTGCAAATTGCTCCTACCATATCCACCCATTCATCCTCTCTCCTTATCCTTGTAGCAATCCTAACATCCGTTCAAAGACCTACTTTTTACCTACCTCTATAAATTACCTTTTTGTGAATATCCTCTCATCAAGAATATATATACTCCGACAAAAGTTAAGCACTACCCTATATTTTTATCGATATATTTTTTACAGCAATACTGTTAAAACAATAAAATAGATATCACCATTTTTCTTACACTTCTTAAAAGACTACACCAAAGGCTCTAAAATCACCAATCTACGAAGTATTTATCATCCTGAAAGACGTGACTACGACGTGGAAAAAATGGGGTTCAAAACAAGCGCTGGAAAAACGTAAAACCAGTTTGTCTTTGATGGAAGTTTTTAAACATTGCATTAAAATGCAGAGTCTTCAGATTTTAAGAACTTTTAAATGCATCTATTGTGCGTATGTGTAAGGCATAAAAATCAATAACGAGTATATCCACCGCGTTTATTGTGAAGTTCTGTAACACGCCTCGTCATGCTTCGCACAAGACGCCTAAGCCGTTCTTGGGGGAACTATTGCCACTCCTGTAAGATAGCAGTTCTTAATTCGTCAATATTTTGACATTTTGGATTGCGTTGGTTAATTTTTCGGCCAATAAAGTCCCATACATGCTCTATAGGGTTCATATCTGGCGACATCGCAGGCCATGGAATTGTCTGAACAGCCTCTTGCTGTAAAAAAAATGTTGTGCAATTCGTGCTCTATGTGGCCTAGCGTTGTCGTCCATGAACATTAGCCTGTCAGCCAACGCATGATTGTCGAAATGGGGGACTACGCGTGGAGCGAGCACATTGTCACGGTATTTTTGGCCTGTCAGATTACCATCAAGAACGTACAAGTCCAACTTACATTCAAAGGAAAAACAACCCCAGACAGTTACACCTCCACCCCCAAAAGCAGTTGTGCCCAAAATGTGGTTGTCCTGAAATGAAGTGTTTCGTTGGCGCCAAACCCTTGCACGACCGTCGGTAGGGCGTAACAAAAAACGACTTTCATCAGACCAGTGGACCCGTCTCCATGTGCGAATAGTCCACCCCAAGTGATCATGTGACCAGTCAAATCGAGCATGGCGATGACGTAATGTCAACTGTGGACGTGTTATGGGTCGTCGCGCTCGCATTCCGTGATGGTGGAGACGTCTGATTATAGTGCGTGTGCTAATGTGGCCTCCAAACGCTAAATTACCACGAAGTGCACCAGCTGTACTGAACGGCCGTTGCCGCGCCCGTCTGGATATGAGCCGGGCCTCTTTCGGCGTCGTTTTGCGAGGTCTACCTGCACGTGGACGGTCAGTAACATTCCCCGTTTGACGAAAACGCTGCATCAGTCGTACAATGATTGAATGGTTAACCCTGAAGTGGTCTGCCACCCTTCTATGGCTAAAACCACCGTATGCATGCCAACAGCTTGCCACCTTTCTGGTATGGTTAATTTTCGCCGCACCATACCAAACCAATAGAAAATGAAACTTAAAACTCTACACAAAAAAAATCAGCTTTCGTTCGCAAACACAAATGTTAAGTACAGGTGGCACTTTACACACCCTGTCATATACACATAAATAAAAATCGATCAATAAACTGTTTCACATGTAAGGACGTATGTGTGTACAGGTAACGAAAACAGCAAACCGATTTGAAATAAGCTCATTATTAGAAAAGATATTATTGAAACAAGTCAGGTGGTGCTTAACTTTTTTCGGACTGCATAGTTGAAATACACAATGAATGTATTACATTGTGATTGTTATAAGCCTGCCATTAACCGACATAAATATATAACAAAAGCATCTTATATATTTCAATAATTACATAGCATCTTATTTCATCATTTTATAAGGCAATTATTTCACAGAAAATAGTGCGTGATAGACTGAACTCAAGACAATAAAATTACCCGTCCATTGAATTAATTCTAGATTATCTCATCTAGTCATTTCATTGGCGTTGTCAGCTTTAAGTATAGTCGTGTCTGAAACATTATTTAAGAATGTAAAGAAAACTTTGAGTTATACATCTAATATGACTGCATCTTTTCATTAAGATGGGAGGTTAATAGGTCCATATAACTAGTTTTAACACCGCCTCCTTTTAAAATGAGGGGTAATGTATGTAGGGATCTCGATTTTGCATATTTCTACAATTTTTTGTTGGATGTTCGGACATCTAATATGAAATAAAATAGCTCTGGTTCCAATGTTTCACTTACGTACACAATGAATACATACACCATAAGCACATTTTTTCCTTGCAAATTTTAGTCCACATTATTATTGTAAATAAACGTTAGAGAAACCCGAAAGGGGGAGGGGGGGTCATGAAAAGACAATCCAGAGAAAACCGAAGGGGTAATCATGAAAAGACAATCCAGAGACGCAAACAACATTGGACACAAAACACAGAAACTATCAAACAGATGACCAAAACAGACCTGCCAAAATCCTAGAGTTGAATATATGTGCTCACGAAGGGTTAGCAACTTCAAATCATATAAGACACAAGTCGTGTTACTTATAGTCAAGGTCGGTAGCGTATGCTATCAATTGGTTGTTTTTATATGTATTTTGTTGATCAAACTTAATTCTTGGGGGGGTTTTTTCTAAAATTGTTCCAAATATGTACTTGTTTGCAATGACAACCGAATTAGCTTTGTTGGACATTTACTATTTTTATAAGTATTTACAGATGATGTAATTGCTTAGCAATATATGACTAATTGGATCTTTTCATTATTACGCATCATAACTGAATAGTTGATTTAAACATATTTTATTGATAAGTAACATATAAACTTTTTTTATTATACCATAAAACATAGGATTTAGAAACAAGCGTAATGCTAATATTAATCCGTTTCCTAAAACGCATGGAAAATTGAAAATAGTCATTAAAACATACTCAATTCAGTTAACATTGTTTAAATAACTGCAAATTAAAGGAAGGAGAAAAAAGGAAATAGTGCGTTGCACTCTGAATATAAAATCACATGATGTATCTGAGTTTTATTAAAATCGTTTGCTTTGCGAAATATATTTATGCACTGTAGTAGAGGGATTATTTGTTAATACTAGGTCAATAAGAGATTTCATTTGTCCTATGACAACGTTTATATCTTACCTCCTACATAAATATAAGAAAATGATTGGTTTAGCGTGAACACGTGGACGCCATGTATAACTCATAAAGGGTGTCTGAGCCTCTTGTATGTTTTGTTTCATTGAAACATTCGATCATACAGGGTTAGTAAATTAGAGTTACTTCCCTTTAAAGTCATACAGGGTTCGTAAATTAGAGTTATTTCCCTTTAAATTCATACAGGGTTAGTAAATTAGAGTTATTCCCAGGGTTTTGAAAACAGTTTATTGCTTTTGTGAAAATTTTGACTGGTCTTGCTGAACATTATGTGATATTTTTCTGTGATATAAAACATCGAAAGTTTGTATTTTTCAATTATTTTATGAATTCTTGAGGATAGACTCATAAAAGTAAGAAAAAACTCAGAACTTCAAATCCAAAGGGTAGTCGTTAAGATATATTCGTTACACAGTGTGTTAGTGACCTAATACGTTATATACGGGGTCAGTAAATTCCATATGGGGCTCGGAATTTACTGACCCCGTATATAACGTATTAGGTCACTAATACACTGCGTGACTAATAATATTGTGAAATGATATCACACCATTTACTTATTGTCAATCTGCGTAAAACCAAACCAATCTATCGTCAAATAAAACTAAACATCTCAATTAATAGGCAACCATTCTGTTTAAGGTTACACTGATATCATTAGGGTTAGTATTAACACTGCCATCCATCACCATCAAATGTCCTCATCATTGATATCTTATATCTACTATGTTATACTCATGTCCGACAAAATTCATATAAGGTAATGACTTTTTTGTGTAAGGAAAGATCATTTAAACATTTGTTATTACATCTTAGGGATAGTAGGAAAGATCATTTAAACATTTGTTATTACATCTTAGGGATAGTAGGAAAGATCATTTAAACATTTGTTATTACATCTTAGGGATAGTAGGGATCGTCAAATTACAGTCCAAGATATAGCTGGAATACTGAAAAAGTTTGCGTTATACACCAATAATTCAATCAATTTGACTTGTATTATTTTTTTTATGTAAGGAAAGATCTTTCAAACACTTGTTATTGTATTTTTAGCTCTGAGGGATAGTCAAATTGTCCACCACGATTTACCTGAAATACTACTAAAAAAAAGTTGGCATTAAACACAAAGCTATCAATCAATCAAATTGTGGAAAAAAACAAATCCCGTGCTTTCAGGTGGAATTTGAATTCTTTGTGTTGGCCTGTTTTTATGTTTAGTTACAAATTGAATATTCTAATCAATTTCTAAGTATCTAATTAGAACATTTGGTCATCTGAACTTTTATTTCCTCAATAGACAACGATTATCGGTTAAAGAACGAGATACATGACCAGAGGCGTCAAATTTATACAAACCTTATACAATGTTCGATAGCATTGACGTCATTTCTCTGTTATTTAAAGTAAATTTAAAAGCATCCCATTAAATTTGTATATAAACTGTTACACCCACTACTATATTTAGAGTCTAATCTTGTGTTGTGACTGATAGATAGTATTTATTTATTGCATTTCATTTGTTAAACATAATTACGACAACATGCGCAATGCCAAATCTGATTCCACCCACCATTTCTTTGGAAATGCCTGTACCAAGTCAGGGCCATTCCGGTTTTCCAGTTGTTGATTGATTTTGTCTGTTTGTTGACTTATGAATTTTGCCTTTCCCTTTCGAAGATTGCTCGGTGTTTTATTTATACACTTATAGCATATTGTGTGGACAAAAATAGAAACTGGAACGGCTTACCAGGCGAGCACATGGGTTGACCGTAGGCGATTTCGAATATTATGATTAAGCCTTTTGGTTTACGAGCTCCCAGTGACTTTTAAGCTATTTGTCTTTCTAATCTTATGATAATGAACGTGCTTGGTGAAGGTGATACCAGAAACGTGCCGTGTGCACTGAATTCGATATTTACATTTTCATGGT
The DNA here is from genome assembly GCA_002080005.1 of Gigantidas platifrons. Classification (NCBI taxonomy): domain Eukaryota; kingdom Metazoa; phylum Mollusca; class Bivalvia; order Mytilida; family Modiolidae; genus Gigantidas; species Gigantidas platifrons. The sequence goes on along the minus strand of MJUT01042310.1, from coordinate 684,082 downwards.
TAAATCTATGATTTAATATAAGATACCTTTTCAATTATAAATAAAATGCTTCGAAAATAAATTTTTTTTTTACATATTTTACCATATGCTAATATCCCCCTTTATATCTTCCAATTATACCTACAGTTATACATTTCAACAATTGTGTAGTTTTATCGAGTACAGTATGCATGCATGTTACAAAAATACTGTAAAAAAATAGATGTTTTGAGATATCCTACAATGATTCCAAAACCTCTAAATTGTACAATATTAACGTAGATATAATATATATTAGTGTGCACGACGCGTTTCTTGAATAACCTTCATCAGGTGACGCTCAAATTCAAAAATCAAATACATGTACTAGTAATTTATAACTACTGTCTATATGATTATATAGGCACTCACATTGATTCCCATACATATGTGATGGTTGTTTAACGTCAATTTTAACAATATTTCAGTAATATATTTGTGGTCTGTTTTATTGGTGCAGGAGTTCGGAGTACGCCGTGAAATCCACCGACCTACATGTAAGGTAAATAACTTCTTACCTTTCTGGAGTCCACCCCGGCTATTAGTGGAGTTTGTTTTGCTCAATCTTTGGTTTTCTGTGTAGTGTTTTGTGGACCAATGTTTGTCCTTTTTCTTTTGCCCATTTTTTTTTCTGTCCTGCTTCGATATACGGTTTCTAATTAACCCTTTGGTATTATCAAGCTTTTCTCACTGACATATTACTGCACTATACACCAGACGAAGGTCAATATTGTTTTGCATACATACTTAAGACGAAGTACTGCATTCGTTCTTGTCGTTCGCTCTTGTGATGAGTTTTCTGAAATTTTCACAGATGATTATACCTTGTATGAGATACAGAACAGGACTTTTTTTTTATCTACCAAAAGGCGCAATGGGTTTGTCTAATTCTCTCTCTTGGCCAGTTGGCCCATAAAATTAGTTTATTCCCTCCAGTGATATGTGTATTAAGGGTATTAATGTTGCCCTTTTCTATGATTTTATTATGGAATTGGTCCGACAGTGTGGTATTTTTGTTGTTATTTTATATGCAGCTAATGTGCTTGCAACGGCCTACTGATGGGCTTCTCCCCAAGTATAAATAGTCAAACCTGCTTTGAAAGGACGCCTCTATATAGTAAATCACTGTCTATAAAGGGAAGTCGTATCCCCCCCCCATTAATGAATAATGCATATAATTTTAACCTGTATATAAAAGACAACTGCTCATAAAGGCCTTTCTATACAGGTTTAATGTATATGAATTACAAACCTTGTTTGTTTTCAATCTCCCAGTAAAGCATTTCCGCTCAACAAAATGAAATTGGGTTTAAAACCTTTCCCTTATTTAAAAAACCGTGATATTAAGATGATTTTAAATATTAGGTCAATATCTAATTACTATGTACGTATTCAGGGAAGCATATTTTCACCCCAGTTTTTAGTGGGATTCCTGTTGCTCAATCTTTAGTTTTCTGTGTATGGTTTTGTAGATAATTGTTTGTCCTTTTTCTTTTGGCTATTGTATTCTGTTTTCTTTGATTTACAGCCTCTGATTATCCTTTGATGTCTTTAAACTTTTCTTCCTGTCTTTACAATTCGTCATGTATGAGGTATCAAATTTACGAATATCAAACATTGATACGAATAAATGATTTATACAGAGGTGCATGTTTAATTATATATTTTGAAAATAAATAATAACCCATTAACGACTTGAGTAACAAGTGACACAGCAAACAGTAACTCTGAAGCCAGGTTTTAATCTATGATATAATGGATGTTAATAATTTGGAAAAAGGTTTCATGGAGAATTTGACAGAACTAACAATATACCTTTACTTGTAAGAACGGTATACAGTAACGGAAAACCCAGTTCTGCATCTATAGCTTTGTCTGCAGAGACCACAACCTACTTGTCATTGAGGTAAGCAACATTTGAGTCTTTGAAGATCAATGTTGCACGAGTGCTCATTAAGTGCTTTAATTATAATTTGCATCAACGGCATCACATCTTTAATCCGTTCGGAAATAGTGTATTCTCATTCACGTTCAACCCAACTGTTACTTAAATTGCAGATATCTCAGTGGTACCATCGGAAGGTATTTTGTAAATTCAACGGATGGACGGATATTGGTGGTATGGCACAGTAGACAAGGTGACATAAAATATCTTTAATCCTCGTTTTATAAGGAATCCGGGCAGACAACGTGACCTAAAATATCTTTAATCCTCGTTTTATAAGGAACCCAGCAGACAAGGTAACCTAAAATATCTTTAATCCTCGTTTTATAAGGAACATTTTTCCATAAGTTGCATCTATATGGGTCAATATAAACACAAAAATCACATTAAGGACATCGAAATTAGAAATTAATTTCACTGACGTACAACATTTTATCAATTACCTTATCTTGATTAATTAATATTAACATCAATATCATATTGAAAGGGGAATGATAAAAATAAAATGGAGTCTGGAATTGTTCCGGGAAAACAATGAATGGCCTTTTTCGTCAACCAAAATAGTTTGCTCTAATACGTGCACCACTTTCTTGTTATAATTATTATCCTTTTAAATAGCATATTTAATATTTAACAAGGATAATAAAAATAGGCTAAGAAGGATGCACTCTTCGATTTACAGCTTCCGATTATCCATTATGTATCTTGAAGCTTTCTTATCAAGAGCATATTCAAACATTAGAGCTCATGTTTAACCTCGATGATCCTCAAATGTATCAACATGTAATTTCCATACCATTTGTTACATTATGTATTATAGCGAATGTCAAAGAAGCTTTGAAATACCAGCAGCTCACATGTTCATGTCTCGCTCGTTTGGCTATGCACTATACATCTACGTATTATGTTGTCGTCGTGCTCGTGGTGGTATTTACATTGTGTATGTAATCAGTGTCTATCACTCCTAACGTTAATGTGGTGGGTTCCATTCCAGCTTATAGCGAGGTGTATTGGATACCAGGATTATCATGGACTTACGGCAAACCAGTGTTTTTCCAAGGGTTCCAGTTTTCTCCACCAATACAATTGTCCCCCAATATATGTAAGACATACTTAAATTATTGCTTAAAGTTGCGATCACCACCCATGATTGAAGCCATTCACATAATGTTATGTGATGACTAGTGGTCAACATATCAGTATCATTTCAAGATGAAACACCGTCTTGGAGCGGTAACACATACTGTTTATATATCCAATCATCCTAGTATTCTTGAGAAAAAAGTCGAACATTGGTTGTTTTTCAATTATTTTCATCTAATGGGTACTTGTAAAACATCAATATATTCTGTTGCTTATCCATTCAGAACTTGTATTTTATCCATTGAAAGACAACAGCTAGAAGACACATGTTCAGCTGGCATAACGTATGGATGTTGATTGTTTTCTATTATTTATTTATGTATATGTATTGCACATTGGCAACACTGTAGAATAGAGGATATGTTCACCATTGTTTATCACACATCATTATGTGGATGTGTTGTACGATAGCCACTTTAACCAAAATTTCAGTTATATCCTACGTATTCTCTACATCTAATATACCAGGTAAAAGTCAATTTCATTGATTCAAAATGATTAGTTTAGCATTGCATTGTTAAACTAAAATAATGTTTTAATAATGAAATTTGTTTTAACCTGATATGTTGGATGCAATGATAATGTATCCACTATTGTCCGTGTGATCGTTTATATATATTTATATATTACTAACATCTTCGGGATAAATTTCATTTACGTACTGGGTAACCATGTCTTCTGTTTTTACATAATACTATCAAAAGAGAAAACTTATTATCGAATCCTAACCTTGAATTAAATAAAAACTAGATATAAATGACATTTGTTTTCAAACACGATCAATGTCAAGAAAATTACAGGAAATTTAACTTTAGAAATATTGACGATTCATTGTCCATACAAATATTGATACATATACAATTTACTTACAACTTACATAATAAAGAGTAAGCTAAGTCTATTAACTTATAAGTAATCTGATTGAATTACTCATCTACAGTTAGGGACGTAGCTACGTTAGAATCAAGTAGGCACGTACCTATACATTGGTTTTTTGGTTATAAATACGCATGTAGATATGTTCCATGATTAAATCTATAATGTATATAATGTAAATATGCAGAGCGAATTATCCTGTAGACAACCCATCTGATTACTGAAAAATATCCATATACATTGTCTTCTTGGATCATTTAGTGGAAGAGATATCAAAGCGAGTAGTAAGCAACGAAGAACGTTTTTTTTTTGGCATCTTATCTAAACCCTGCAAGTCCTCTAAACCTAACACCTGAAATAATTGATAGATTGTTCAATGTATATCAGACAGATCTACCAAGGACAGTAGATTTTGTGGATGAGGTTGGGCGTTAGAAAATCAGGTACATGTGTGCTCTTGTAGATGATAAGCCAGAGACTACTCGACAATCTACATACAACAAACTGTGAGTTCTACCCGTCTATATACAACATCATCAGTATCTTACTGACAATGCCGGTGTCATCGACAGCAAGCGAGAAATCTTTCAGTGCAATTAGACGCGTGAATTCCTACTTAAGGTCGACTATTGACGTGGAACGGCTGTCCTATTTATCACTTACACAGACATGTGCAAGTCAACTTGGATATGATAATTGATGACTTTTCATAAACTTATGCAAGTGGAAAACAATGAATAATTCATAATGATTAAAAGTTCAGAGAGTAACCTCTATTATAAATGTATTTTGTTATCCCTTTCGACATAAAAGTTTCGCAGGGTATAAAGTAACGTGACCATACATGCGTCCGCTAGAGGTCTGTCTCGGTTGTCAAAGACGTTAAAGTTCTAGTTCTAATAATTTGAATTTCATGTTGTTAAAAGCACTTCCAAAATTATCAAAACCGTCACCCTTTATGTAGTACAAGCCGTTAGCTTCCGGAAGGCTTCGCCCCATGGACCTCCTTGGGCGGTCCCAGATCCCTCTCCGAAACAGCTTGTGCCTATACTTCTCCATTACAAGTAGGTAACATTATCAATAACATGTTGATCGGCGCATCGACCATAAGAGATGAATTCTAAAGCAACCAGAATGACAAACAGAAATGCAAAGTTGCCGTATACGAGTATGGGAAATTTACAAAAGCACAGAGATTGTTTTCTACTTGTCATAGATCTGTCTCTGACATATCTATAAATCCAAAGCGATTCAATATCATTTTTAAGACAGATAAAAAGACAATTATTCAATGCATAGAACTATCCTCAACAACAATGATAATCAAGGTCAGCTTTCAAAGACATTATATATATGTTCTGAAGTAGCTACTGACACATAGTCTTAGAACATTTACATAACTTCATATGGAGTATATATCTCTCAGTTGATACGATATTCCAGAGCTTGTGGTTCCTATCAGGATTTCCTTGATAGAGGGTTACTACTAACAAGGAAGCTACTGAACTTAACGTTTAAGTCATCACTTCAAAAATTGTTTCGACTTGGTTTACCGTTATGGAATATCTGCGTCACAAATAACCACGGATATGTTCCACTTGTTGTAAGCACTTCCTGTACCTTTCCTCATTCACGACTTATCATCCGGGTTTGTAACAAGATAAACACGACAGGTTCCACTAGTGGAGCAGGAACTGCTTACCCTTCCAGAGCACCCGAGTCCCCCCGCCGGTTTTTAGTGGGGTTCGTTTTATTCGATCTTTAGTCTTATGTGTAGGTTTTGTCGATCGTTGTTTGTACTTTTTCTTTTGGCCATTGTGTTCACTGTTCTTCTTCGATATACGGATTATGGTTACTCCTCTGGTATCTTTTGGTCATTATGTTCTCTGTTCTTCTTCGATATACGGATTCTGGTTACTCCTCTGGTATCTTTTGGCCATTGTGTTCTCTGTTCTTCATCGATATACGGATTCTGGTTACTCCTCTGGTATCTTTTGGTCATTATGTTCTCTGTTCTTCATCGATATACGGATTCTGGTTACTCCTCTGGTATCTTTTGGTCATTATGTTCTCTGTTCTTCATCGATATACGGATTCTGGTTACTCCTCTGGTATCTTTTGGCCATTGTGTTCTCTGTTCTTCTTCGATATACGGATTCTGGTTACTCCTTTGGTATCTTCAAACTCTCTTCTTCCACTAAGCCTTTCCTGATATGACAACATTAACCTTTTCCTTCAAGGGTTCATCCATTTTTATTTCATTTACAGCCCTGTGTATAATTGGCCTTTGGTTTGTAACATGTTTCACGAGGTTGTAGTGCAAAAAGTACAACATTACTCCTTCGACATCTCTCCGAGCTATATACGATGTAATGTAACACTTCTGAGACTAATAAGTTATATAATGAATGATGGAATAAATACTATACGATACTGGGTAATGATAGGGATGATGTAATAGCATGCGTTTAAGAAGTGCAATTTGTATGTTCCGATAGGTAGGACACGTCTGTTCGACTGCGACTTTCTGAGAATGGAACAAGATGTAATGACGCACATAGTAATCTTAGATATAGACTTAATACCTATGGCAATAAACATGATAATATAAATACGACACATGGTATCTTGTACAAAGAATGATATTACGTGAGTTCATCCAGGTGTCAAGAACACCTCTTCTACACTTCCAAGTTCACTTTATTTGCCAGTTACAGTGGAGCTTTAGTAATATCTCAACGTGTGATCTGTGTAATTCTAATTATAGTTAGATCTTAAAGCGCTCCCAGTTTTCCGGTATGTCGGCATGAAGATCAAACAAAACAGGTAAATGGTCGTGTTCAGATTATCTTTACTGAATAAACAAATTGCTTGTTACTAAATATTGGTTTGGTTTATGGTGTTTAACGACACTTTCCATAATATTTCAGTTATACCGTGGCAGTCAGTTTTATTGGTGGAGGAAACCGGAGTACCCGAAGAAAACCACCAACATGTCGCAAGTCACTGACAAACTTCATCACATAATGTTGCATCGAGTACACCTCGCCATAAACGGGGTTCGAACTCATAACTTTGGTGGTGATAGGCACTGGTTGAAATGGTAGTTGTAAACCCAACTATCAGACGATCACGACCACGACGGCCCCAAGTAAATATTGAGATATGACTGAAATTTGATCTTGGTGACTATAATTGACCTTGAACCATTTGCCGATATGGAACGAGAGTTCCGCGGCTATAAGACGCATTAAGTGTAAATATATATGTACAATCGAATGATAGTAACGTTTCGAAGCATGGCACAATTTCCGATATTAGCAATTAATTCAACAATTCTACATCTGACAGCAGATAATAACAGACAATATGTATAATGGCAATGCTTATGTAATAGAAAAACAGTGTTTTTAACCTTTTGACATTTTAAAGTAACTTAGATTTGTATATACGATCCTTCCCAAAGAATCACATGAATGACTACTTATAAGGTTTTGTAAGATCATTATTCGCAACATATCACAAAAGAGGAAGAAATTTAAGATTATTTTAATTAGATTGTCATCTTTAAAATTATATGCTAGTATCCAACTTTTTTTTAACGATGAGCCACATTCTAAATTTAAGCTGCTAAAGTTGGCGTTAAGTACCAATACATCACTCAATCAATATAACTTTAAGGACCAGTTCAAACTACCGATACTTCAGAGTTTGTTTTGTTTCTATAAAGTAACATTTAATAATTTGTATTATAGGTAATGTGATACGTATCAAACCGCTCAGATACGATATGATATTGTCAACATCTCGAATTTACATATTTGTCGATTTCGATGGAATTATTTTTTACTCACTGAATGGGGAATAATATTTCATCTTGTGCTACATCGACAACATGATTTCAATTGTGTCCTGTGTGTTTATCTACTATACTGTACAAGTGGTTATTTTCGGGAGGGTTTTATTTTTGCTATCTTCTTGAGGACATTAAAGTCGTAAATATAAAAACCCGCGGAAATACCACCATTTATGATGTAGATTCTTTAACGTTAGCACTATTGCGAAATTAAAAACTAGCGAACACAGTCATGTGACATTCATTTTAGCGATTTTAATTTCCGCGAATTATACCACATGTAAAGTATGCTAATATGTACATTGATTTTCATTATGTGTTGCCACGTTTTCCGTGAGTCAATTTCATTTAATTTAAGGGTGCTCTCTAGCTTCCCAGAGGGGGTGCAATATTCTCTTGGCGTCATATTATATTGATATTACATATTTAGTTTTATTTTTTTTTAACGACAATAATATTTTATTCAAACGCTTGTTACAACCATCTTCATAAGCTCAAGCTTCTTATGAAGCAATACATATAAAATAAATATAGAAAATTTGCAACAAAATTATATTAAAATAATTCATATTCAAAAAGTTTACAAATAATTCTGTAGTCTTCTTAGAAATGAACTTTTCTGCATTATTTCATTTCCTCTATATATTTGAAGGTATTCCCTAACAAATAATGAGTAAACATCAAGCCTTTTAGTTGTTTGCTCTAAATGTAATATGCTTTATATATTGACAATCCAATGATAGTTGAAGTCACAATAGCTTGTATCGAATATTTTATAACCGAATACAAGATGATATAAAGTTATATCATTTTCTATTCCACTTTTTTTTTATTTACTTTTCTTTAAATATATAATATGTTTATATAATAGAAATACAATGAACATTTCAGCTGTTCAACTGAAATCCTCTTTGGAGACTGTTTGTAGAAGGTATCATTATTTTTCTGTTATTTTCGTATCTTCTATAATATATGGTATACTAAATACTTTAAATGTATTCTCAATTGTATTTATTATCATATAAGAAAAACAAACTCATATTTAACCAATGATCAAGACTTCAAAAGTCCAATAATTCTGTCAAAATCTTGATGACGTCTGTTTCTTTAAACTCTATTATCTAAAGTTATGTGACGTACAGAGAAATCTCTGATCAAAATAAAAGTGGTATTTATTGTTTTTAGCTTTATATTTTAAGCAGTATTTAAACATACTATAATCAAGCAAAAAACAAAATTATTTTTTAGAATAAAAACATAATTTTATCTTGCTTAAACGTGTAATGTGGAACATCATTGTGCATGCACATCTTGCATATACATGCAATTAATTGCTTTGTCTTTTCAGTTAGTTTTTCTTTACAATACACAAAATCCAACAAAATGTATTCAATTTTGATATAAAAAAGGAAGATAACATATGGATAATACATTAGCTATATTGTAGGTACAACTGGGTTGTCGCAGCTAAAAATATGACTTACTTACCAACAAATCCAACAGCTAGAAGGTTAGCGATCATGTTCTGAGATACATTTCTTGTATAAATGAGACATCATGTCCACCACCAGTCTTTTATTTGGAATAAGATGTTTTTAGTGGGGTTCGTTTTATTCGATCTTTAGTCTTATGTGTAGGTTTTGTAGATCGTTGTTTGTACTTTTCCTTTTGGCCATTGTGTTCTCTGTTCTTCTTCGATATACGGATTCTGGTTACTCCTTTGGTATCTTCAAACTCTCTTCTTCCGCTAAACCTTTCCTGATGACAACATTAACCTTTTCCTTCAAGGGTTCATCCATTTTTATTTCATTTACAGCCCTGTGTATAATTGGCCTTTGGTTTGTAACATGTTTCACGGGGTTGTAGTGCAAAAAGTACAATATTACTCCTTCGACATCTCCCCTAGCTATATACGGTGTAATGTAATACTTCTGAGACTAATAAGCTATATAATGAATGATGGAATACATATTATACGATACTGGGTAATGATAGGGATGATGTAATAGCATGCGTTTAAGAAGTGCAATTTGTATGTTTCGATAAGTAGGACACGTCTGTTCGACTGCGACTTTCTGAGAATGGAACAAGATGTAATGACGCACATAGTAATCTTAGATATAGACTTAATACCTATGGCAATAAACATGATAATATAAATACGACACATGGTATCTTGTACAAAGAATGATATTACGTGAGTTCATCCAGGTGTCAAGAACACCTCTTCTACACTTCCAAGTTCACTTTATTTGCCAGTTACGGTGGAGCTTTAGTAATATCTCAACGTGTGATCTGTGTAATTCTAATTATAGTTAGATCTTAAAGCGCTCCCAGTTTTCCGGTATGTCGGCATGAAGATCAAACAAAACAGGTAAATGGTAGTGTTCAGATTATCTTTACTGAATAAACAAGTTGCTTGTTACTAAATATTGGTTTGGTTTATGGTGTTTAACGACACTTTCCATAATATTTCAGTTATATCGTGGCAGTCAGTTTTATTGGTGGAGGAAACCGGAGTACCCGAAGAAAACCACCGACATGTCGCAAGTCACTGACAAACTTCATCACATAATGTTGCATCGAGTACACCTCGCCATAAACGGGGTTCGAACTCATAACTTTGGTGGTGATAGGCACTGGTTGAAATGGTAGTTGTAAACCCAACTATCAGACGATCACGACCACGACGGCCCCAAGTAAATATTGAGATATGACTGAAATTTGATCTTGGTGACTATAATTGACCTTGAACCATTTGCCGATATGGAACGAGAGTTCCGCGGCTATAAGACGCATTAAGTGTAAATATATATGTACAATCGAATGATAGTAACGTTTCGAAGCATGGCACAATTTCCGATATTAGCAATTAATTCAACAATTCTACATCTGACAGCAGATAATAACAGACAA
>MJUT01042310.1:653703-668777 GCA_002080005.1 Gigantidas platifrons | reverse complement strand
AAGGTATCATTATTTTTCTGTTATTTTCGTATCTTCTATAATATATGGTATAATAAATACTTTAAATGTATTCTCAATTGTATTTATTATCATATAAGAAAAACAAACTCATATTTAGCCAATGATCAACCCTTCAAAAGTCCAATAATTCTGTCAAAATCTTGATGACGTCTGCTTCTTTAAACTCTATTATCTAAAGTTACGTGACGTACAGAGAAATCTCTGATCAAAATAAAAGTGGTATTTATTGTTTTTAGCTTTATATTTTAAGCAGTATTTAAACATACTATAATCAAGCAAAAAACAAAATTATTTTTTAGAATAAAAACATAATTTTATCTTGCTTAAACGTGTAATGTGGAACATCATTGTGCATGCACATCTTGCATATACATGCAATTAATTGATTTGTCTTTTCAGTTAGTTTTTCTTTACAATACACAAAATCCAACAAAATGTATTCAATTTTGATATAAAAAAGGAAGATAACATATGGATAATAAATTAGCTATATTGTAGGTACAACTGGGTTGTCGCAGCTAAAAATATGACTTACTTCTAAACAAATCCAACAGCTAGAAGGTTAGAGATCATGTTCTGAGATACATTTCTTGTATAAATGAGACATAATGTCCACCACCAGTCTTTTATTTGGAATAAGATGTTTTTAGTGGAGTTCATTTTATTCGATCTTTAGTCTTATGTGTAGGTTTTGTAGATCGTTGTTTGTACTTTTTCTTTTGGCCATTGTGTTCTCTGTTCTTCTTCGATATACGGATTCTGGTTACTCCTTTGGTATCTTCAAACTCTCTTCTTCCGCTAAACCTTTCCTGATATGACAACATTAACCTTTTCCTTCAAGGGTTCATCCATTTTTATTTCATTTACATCCCTGTGTTTAATTAGCCTTTGATTTGTAACATGTTTCACGAGGTTGTAGTGCAAAAAGTACAATATTACTCCTTCGACATCTCACCCAGCTATATACGATGTAATGTAACACTTCTGAGACTAATAAGCTATATAATGAATGATGGAATAAATACTATACGATACTGGGTAATGATGATAGGGATGATGTAATAGCATGCGTTTAAGAAGTGCAATTTGTATGTTTCGATAAGTAGGACACGTCTGTTCGACTGCGACTTTCTGAGAATGGAACAAGATGTAATGACGCACATAGTAATCTTAGATATAGACTTAATACCTATGGCAATAAACATGATAATATAAATACGACACATGTTATTTTGTACAAAGAATGATATTACGTGAGTTCATCCAGGTGTCAAGAAAACCTCTTCTACACTTCCAAGTTCACTTTATTTGCCAGTTACGGTGGAGCTTTAGTAATATCTCAACGTGTGATCTGTGTAATTCTAATTATAGTTAGATCTTAAAGCGCTCACACTTTTCCGGTATGTCGGCATGAAGATCAAACAAAACAGTTAAATGGTCGTCTTCAGGTTATCTTTACTGAATAAACAAATAGCTTGTTACTAAATATTGGTTTGGTTTATGGTGTTTAACGACACTTTCCATAATATTTCAGTTATATCGTGGCAGTCAGTTTTATTGGTGGAGGAAACCGGAGTACCCGAAGAAAACCACCGACATGTCGCAAGTCACTGACAAACTTCATCCCATAATGTTGTATCGAGTACACCTCGCCATAAACGGGGTTCGAACTCACAACTTTGGTGGTGATAGGCACTGGTTGAAATGGTAGTTGTAAACCCAACTATCAGACGATCACGACCACGACGACCCCAAGTAAATATTGAGATATGACTGAAATTTGATCTTGGTGACTATAATTGACCATGAACCATTTGCCGATATGGAACGAGAGTTCCTCGGCTATAAGACACATTAAGCGTAAATACATACAATCGAATGATAGTAACGCTTCGAAGCATGGCACAATTTCGTCGATATTAGCAATTAATTCAACAATTCTACATCTGACAGCAGATAATAACAGACAAGATGTATAATGGCAATGCTTATGTAATAGAAAAACAGTGTTTTTAACCTTTTGACATTTTAAAGTAACTTAGATTTGTATATACGATCCTTCCCAAAGAATCACATGAATGACTACTTATAAGGCATTGTAAGACCATTATTCGCAACATATCACAAAAGAGGAAGAATTTAAGATTATTTTAATTAGATTGTCATCTTTAAAATTATATGCTAGTATCCAACTTTTTTTTAATGATGAGCCACATTCTAAATTAAAGCTGCTAAAGTTGGCGTTAAGTACCAATACATCACTCAATCAATATAATTTTAAGGACCAGTTCAAACTACTGATACTTCAGAGTTTGTTTTGTTTCTATAAAGTAACATTTAATAATTTTTATTATAGGTAATTTGATACGTATCAAACCGCTCAGATACGATATGATATTGTCAACATCCCGAATTTACATATTTGTCGATTTCGATGGAATTATTTTTTACTCATCACTGAATGGGGAATAATATTTCATCTTGTGCTACATCGACAACGTGATTTCAATTGTGTCCTGTGTGTTTACCTACTATGCTGTACAAGTGGTTATTTTCGTGAGGGTTTTATTTTTGCTATCTTCTCGAGGACATTAAAGTCGTAAATATAAAAACCCGCGGAAATACCACCATTTATTATGTAGATTCTTTAACGTTAGCACTATTGCGAAATTAAAAACTAGCGAACACATGTGACATTCATTTTAGCGATTTTAATTTCCGCGAATTATGCCACATGTAAAGAATACTAATATGTACATTGATTTTCATTATGTGTTGCCACGTTTTCCGTGAGTCAATTTCATTTAATTTAAGGGTGCTCTCTAGCTTCCCAGAGGGGGTGCAATATTCTCTTGGCGTCATATTATATTGATATTACATATTTAGTTTTATTTTTTTTTAACAACAATAATATTTTATTCAAACGTTTGTTACAACCATCTTCATAAGCTCAAGCTTCTTATGAAGCGATACATATAAAATAAATATAGAAAATTTGCAACAAAATTATATTAAAATAATTCATATTCAAAAAGTTTACAAATAATTCTGTAGTCTTCTTATAATTTAGAAATGAACTTTTCTGCATTATTTCATTTCCTCTATATATTTGAAGGTATTCCCTAACAAATAATGAGTAAACATCAAGCCTTTTAGTTGTTTGCTCTGAATGTAATATGCTTTATATATTGACAATCCAATGATAGTTGAAGTCATAATAGCTTGTATCGAATATTTTATAACCGAATACAAGGTGATATAAAGTTATATCATTTTCTATTCCACTTTTTTTTATTTAGTTTTCTTTAAATATATAATATGTTTATATACTAGAAATACAATGAACATTTCAGCTGTTCAACTGAAATCCTCTTTGAAGAGTGTTTGTAAAAGGTATCATTATTTTTCTGTTATTTTCGTATCTTCTATAATATATGGTATACTAAATACTTTAAATGTATTCTCAATTGTATTTATTATCATATAAGAAAAACAAACTCATATTTAACCAATGATCAAGACTTCAAAAGTCCAATAATTCTGTCAAAATCTCGATGACGTCTGCTTCTTTAAACTCTATTATCTAAAGTTACGTGACGTACAGAGAAATCTCTGATCAAAGTAAAAGTGGTATTTATTGTTTTTAGCTTTATATTTTAAGCAGTATTTAAACATACTATAATCAAGCAAAAAACAAAATTATTTTTTAGAATAAAAACATAATTTTATCTTGCTTAAACGTGTAATGTGGAACATCATTTTGCATGCACATCTTGCATATACATGCAATTAATTGATTTGTCTTTTCAGTTAGTTTTTCTTTACAATACACAAAATCCAACAAAATGTATTCAATCTTGATATAAAAAAGATAACATATGGATAATACATTAGCTATATTGTAGGTACAACTGGGTTGTCGCAGCTAAAAATATGACTTACTTACCAACAAATCCAACAGCTAGAAGGTTAGAGATCATGTTCTGAGATACATTTCTTGTGTAAATGAGACATCATGTCCACCACCAGTCTTTTATTTGGAATAAGATGTGTGGGTAAGTGAAAATGTTTGATTAATGGGAAATACATGGTGTGTTCATACACTAGAGTAGATGTCATAAATTAAGGCACTGAAGAGGCAGAGTTTCTTGAATGAAGTCTAAAGATATGCGTCTTACTCGACGTTGATATTGCAATTTCCCTGACAGTTAGGCACGACTTAACGCCTGCAGACGAATAACCAAATCGGACTTGAGGACAAAGATTACACTTATGGGGTTATTCGGCAGTAATTTTAATTAACTTTAAACATAAATACAATTTAAACGACAAACCTTAAAATATACTAGTATACAACTTCGATGAAAAAGGTCTACAACAGATGTACACTCCTCGAAACATAGCAGCTTCTGTGGAACATTTCCCGTCAGTCAATAACAAAATCTGAATGATAAGTCTTTAACTATTACAGTCATTAGCTTGTGAAAGTGTTCTATTCGGCCACCAAAGAACCCTATATTTTGCTTTTAACAATAGTAACACGACGGGTGTCACATGTGGGGCAAGAACTGTTTACCCTTCTCGAGTACCGGAGTTCGCCACTGTTTTCTTGTATTGCCTTAATGGGGTTTGTGTTGTTCATGTTGGCAAATTACAGGTCTTCGTGTTCTTAGTTCCGAGTTAAATTATCTGTCACGATTTCCGCGTAAAAATGATGTTCGTTTCTTCTAGATTCCCATTTGATTTGTAGGGGTGTATATTTTGCTTATGCTATTTGTATTTATTTAGGTATACTGGTGGCAACACAACTTCCATATCAGATCATGTTTGTGTAGTTTTAACAGTAACACAAACGGGTATCACATCTGGGGAAGCTCACCCTTCCGGACCACATGAGTTCATCCCCGGTTTTTAGTTGGGTTCGTTTTGCTGTATCTGTGTAGTGTTCTGTTTTCTGATGGCCATTGTGTTGTCTGTGTCGAATTGCGGCTTCTGATTACACCTTTGGTATATTCAAACTTCTCTTACATATCCCGTGGTTTGCAAAGAAACAAAGTGGTGAATGTGACAGATACCAACATGCTACTTCAACTGTTGAAAACCGTTACAGCATATATTCCATAAATATATAAACAGTCAAACCAGTACTTAGAGAAAAAAAAATTGGGATAAAGAAAATGTTGTCTTGTAAGATAAGTGAGGTTTAAGCTCATATGAAATTTTTAATGACAGGACAAGAAATATGTTACCTTTTAATACAGGTAGCTGCTTAATAGAGATGACCACATGAGCAGATTTGACTGTATATGGTAATACCTGCATCTAAGCCATATAATTTACACCATGTTTTTCTGGAATCACGATGTCAACCTTTTGACACGACTACAGTTACAGATCAGAATTTACTTAGCATGCATGTTTCTATAAATAAATAACAGATTACAAGATTACATTGAAAACACTGTAGTTAAAGGACAGGAGAAAGATGATATGTCGGGAATAGACTATGGGGTTACAGAACATGAGAATGAAAATCAAATAGATATACCTGTATTAAAAGGAGAGATATGATAAAGGGTAAACCAAAAGTAATTTTACAGAAGAAAAAAAAACAGAAAGTTTTTTTTAAAGAAGTTGAAGATACCAAAGGGGTAATCAGAATCCGTAGTCGAAGAAGGGTAGACAACCCAATGGCTAAAAGAAAAAAAAAGGAAAAAGGACAAACAACTATCTAAAATATGAACATTAAACATTCAGGGAAAACAATTTGGCCAATATACAAAATAATAGCAGGACAACTTATAATAGCATATAATATATTTGATGAATCATCTAGTGATGAAGAATTTATGATATAATGCGAAAAATGCAATTTTGCGTATTAATTTGGACACAAAAACACATTTCCGCCACCCTGAACACAGTTCGACTTTAAAGACTGTAAACACTGAAAATATTGTTCTGAAGTACTCTTAACACGTAATGTGGCACATTCTGATATTCAGGTCATGATCAACCATGTATTAACACGGAAAAATAATGTTTTGATTGACAGTTTTCAATACAATTTTGTGGTTTGGAAGTAGCGTATAAATTTGAGTTGAGAAAGAAATTAAGTTGCCAGACCACGAACAAAATTGAATATAAATTGTAAGTGGGAATTCTTCAGTTGTTTTTAATTTTATTTGACATCTCTGAAGTTGCTTTTCCTGTTTGAATCAATTTCTTTACAATATACAATTATAGGCCTTTGATGAGGTCAATGCCAGGATTTATTGACCAGATAAAAGCATATCGACCAAGGACGTAGTCCAAGGTGCGATATATGTTTACCTAGTAAATATATCCAGGCATTTACCGATATTAAAAGGCTATAATTGTTGAGGGTTTTTATTTATTTTAACCATAATTGTGAGTATTATGATATGATTTTCCTGTTTCATGGAGAAGACTTCGTAAGTTTATAACTTGTGTCTGATCCATTGTCTGTATTTGTTTGACAATAAAATATGTTTAAAGTAAAATATTTTCCTGTTATCATATTGTGCAAAATAAATTACACAAATGACGAAATGAACATATATTTTCAGCTTCAATAATTTTAAATATTTGCCAAAAGTTCCCCAGAAGTTACATGTATGTAATGTTCGTCAATGTTTACTAATAATTCGTGCCATTGTCAATTTTGTATTAACTTCCTAATGTCATGTTTTCATAACATTATAATTTAAATACATAATAGAAGAATGATCAAACATGTCTCATTGAAAAATCAAATTATCCGTTTCTATGTATCCATGTTTATAATTCTATTTTAGTACTACGAAAACAGTATATATTTATATACACGTGGCAATAAATTGACATAGCAGAGACCTTAAAAATATAATACAATAACATACAATTATAGCCTTTTAGACGCCGCTAAAACATATCGACAGAGGACAGAGTCCGAGGTCAATATATCTTCATTGTACAATAAAATATTTATTACATGATATCATTATTTTTTTTAAATATATACAATGTATAATACTATTAAAATATAACATGTATTGGTTGATCGTTAAGGAATATCTGTCACAAATGACCACGGATATGTTCCACTTGTCGTAAACACTTCCCGGTCGTTTCATAATTCATGACTTATCACCGGGTTTGTAACTATATTAACACGACGGGTGCCACTAGTGGAGCAGGAACTGCTTAGCCTTCCGAAGCACCTAAGTTCACCCCCGTTTTTTTGTGGGATTCGTGTTACTCGATCTTTAGTTTTCGAGTTTAGTGTTTTGTAGATCGTTGTTTGTCCTTTTTTACTTTTCCTTTTGGTCATTGTGTTGTCTGTTCTTCGATATACGGATTCTGATTACCTCCCTTTGGTATCTTCAAACTCTTCATAAGCAGCAATAAACGTGGCTGTCTTAATGGTGTACGATTCAACATTCTCTAACAACAAACAATTTTAGAAATAAATAATATGCAATTCAGGCCAACAATAAAACACTTTGATAGTAATTAAAATCAATCTTCATTACACTAGGTACGTGCCATTACATCATTACAGGTTATTGTCATGTTTTCTGATTTAGTGCTACTGGATGCTCATCTTGTTTATCATTTTCAAATACTTAATCAAAACATGCTTAATAATTCCTTAAGTTACTTAAGATAGAAATAAATCATTGGCGTTTTCTTTTCTTGTGAAACGTCAATGAGTTTTATCTTGGAGCGATGCAATAAACGATATTCGTATTGCATTAAATATAAATATAGAAATTTACAACGTCATAGTGTAAATAAAAAAAATCATCGTAATCACTATTGACTATGATCATACATGATGAAGGTTATATAAGAAACGCGACATGCACACTGAATTAGATACCGACGTTTGTATTAGTTTATTGTAAGCATTAATAAATTTACTTTAATGCATTTTTTTAATTCCAGAATATTCATAAATAGAAAATTAATGTAATACCAAACTGATCCAGGCGGGGATGCGATATATGACACTGTTTCTCTGGGACCAACCACTCAAATAACGGGCATCATATGCTAGTATCCGGACGAGTCAAGTACACAAACTTAAAATTGCACGTGAATAAGTACCGCGCTCGTTAAACGTAATGGGTAATATCTTGGTTGGAATTTGTTGTTTTGTCCATTGTCAAGCGAATTGCTCTGATCTTATCTATTATGTCTTAGTTTTCTTGTGGCATTCTATATTTCCTCCCATAGACACATCTCAGTGCCACCTTTTGAAGTACATGATACATTGCTCATTAACGTGTTCTTGTCATGAATATAGTCAAATAGCTGCTCTCTTGACGTTAAACAATCAAACAATGAAACCGTAAAGTGTAATTACGATTGTTTCAATACCACTTGGAGTATGTACAATTGATATATAAAAGATTGGGTCAACGTCTAAATCCAGAAGAGTAAATGATAGTGTCGTCATTCTTGCAGCTGTGATATTACTCAGGGATACGGAAATGTCAGAATAACTTATAGACAATTGTAGAGTAATTACCGTCGGTACATACAACATCAGGCGATTCAATAATCTTGTCTTCTGTTGTATTTTATTTGTATGTTGATTGGCCTTTATTAAATACACCTTCTTTGACTTGACCTCTGATTCTGTATAATATCGAATTCAAAATTAATTATGTTGTATAAATTGTTTCTACTTGGTGTTTGTTCATAGTCATGTTCGACTAGTGTTATTAACTGGAATTACATAATTATACACTTTCTATTGTTATATAAAACGATTTCTACTCCAATGTAATAGACATTTGAAAATACGTAATTTTTGCTCAGACAATGTCCCAAAATGCGACAGCATGTCGCCACAGAGAAAATGTTCATTTCTGGATAAAGTTGAAAATATTTACAGAACAATAAAATCAAATAGTTATATGGAGGGGATTTGTTTGTTGTTGTTGTTGTTGTTGTTGTTGCCGATTTTATTTGTTTGTTTGTTTGTTTGTTTGTTTGTTTGTTTGTTTGTTTGTTTGTTTGTTTGTTTGTTTGTTCGTTCGTTTGTTTGTTGTTGTTTTTTGGGTTTTTTTATTTTTTATTTTTTTTTGGTTGTTGTTGCTGCTTACTTTAAATTGCTTAATATTCTTACATTGGGGTAGCATAGATGTTCATTCTATATGTAATTAGTATTAAAACTACGGTGCTCTTCCTTCAGTCATAGGTGACAGTATGCACTTATGTCTATCCTGTTTAGGGCCTTATATTTCCTTTTGCTCCTAAAGACCTTGAATTATTTGTCTTTCCAGTCTTTCAACTTTGAGAGCACCTGTTGAAGGCTATTCTAGCACTTTGAGAGCACCTGTTGAAGGCTATTCTAGCACTTTGAGAGCACCTGTTGAAGGCTATTCTAGCACTAAAGTGGATGTCTACGGTTTTGATCAAGATTTAACTATGTTTTTTTGTAATAAATATTGCGAAAAATCGTATGTTTGATTATTAAGGGAAATGCATCATCACGATTTGTGTTCTTGAAGCTTTTTGAAATATTATAAATGCAAACTTTTACCAGGATGTACACTGGTTAGTTAATTACTTCTTTTTATCTCTAGGACATCTTACATGAAATATAAGCAGTACATTCAAGCTTTTTTTCTATCTAATATGAAGTAAAGGTTGGTATAACTTGATCTTGAATTTGCTTAGAACAGTGACCAGGAAAACTGGAATCGATCGGTAGGCGCAATGAATAAGCATTCTATTTACATTACACATAGAACCGAACATCTCCAAAGTACATAGGGGGCTATCGTCGCCGTGATCGGTAATTTGATTTACAACAACCTATGCAATCAGTGACTATCATCTTTGATGTTGTGAGTTCGAATCTCGATCAGAGCGAGGTGTACAACATTATGTGATAACGTTTGTCAGTGACTTGCGACAGGTCGGTGGCATTCTCCGGGTGCTCCGGTTTCCTCCACCAATAAAACTGACCGCCACGATATAACTGAAATATTGTTGAAAGTAGCGTGAAACACCATCAAACAAACAAACAAACCAACCAAAGTATATATAATCCACATTGCTCTTTCTTGATTCCACTGGTTGCTCCCTTCTACGGATATAGTACTCCGTGTGTAGTGTAATATATTCAATAAAAAAGAGTTTGAAGATACGAAAGGGCTAATCAGAATCCGTCAATCGAAGAAGAACAGACATGTGACAAATGAGAACGAGGCAAAGGTAGAGAAATTTTTCAAGCTGGACAAAGATGTCGTCTGTTTCATTGTGTTAACTACGTACTATTTGCATATTATACATATTTTTATAATACACATTTTCAGACAAACGAGCCGTTTTCCAATGATTTACATATAATAAAATGAAAGATCAAATATACCACTGTCGTAATAGCTCCAAAATATACCACACCGTCGTAATAGTTCCTAAATATACCACACTGTCGTAATAGTTCCTAAATATACCACACTGTCGTAATAGTTCCAAAATATACTACACCGTCGTAATAGTTCCAAAATATACCACACCGTCGTAATAGTTCCAAAATATACCACACCGTCGTAATAGTTCCAAAATATACCACACTGTCGTAATAGTTCCAAAATATACCACACTGTCGTAATAGTTCCAAAATATACCACACTGTCGTAATAGTTCCAAAATTCAATTGCCAAATCGTAGAAACGGAGGAAAAATCGACACCTCTAACACACATATACATGATTCAGTTCAGACATAATAATAAAAGTGGTACGGGTAGACTATTTTTAACCACCAAACATCCCTTAGCAGTGAAATTATGCATAATTTTATAGAACGTGTTACACCAAATTAGTTTGTGTTCTATTCATTCCAGAGTAGAACACGTTCGTATCATTCCGCATATGTAATTGTCTTGTCCGTCTCAATTAGTTGTGCTTTTGTCCTTGTGGGTTACTTCTTGTTATTGGTTGCGTTTTTCTCCTTCCAGATTAATTATGTGTTTTTGCTTCAGGATTAGTTGTGAACTTGTCATACCGGATTTGTTGCGTTCGTGTCCTTCTGGATTAATTTTGATCTTATCAATCCGGTTTAGTTGTGTTTTTGTAATTCTTGATTGTAACCAATTTCACCCCCAATGTTGATTTTTTAAATTACACACCAAAAATACAAAAACAAAACTAAGACGTTATGGTAACAACAACAATATTGTTTTGATGTAATAGTTAGATAGCTTACATATTTGTCAGCATTGTTAGAGTCATAGGCGAGGTTGATAAATAAGCCTGTTTACTTCGTTTATACGAATATATTATATATCATTCAAGTGTTTGTATTGATGGATGTTTTCCCCTTCTCGCTACGTTATAAGTGAAACAGATCTCATTAGGTAGACATATAATATACTGTATGAAGAAAATAGATTAAGTTTCAATGTCATTAACAACCAATGTTAAACTTATTTCAAGCTAAGAAAACTTTGAAGATAATCAGTAGTTGTAAATCGAAGAAGGACAGACAACACCATGGCCAAAAGAAAAACGAAAAACAAAAATATACAAACCATTAAACAGAAAACTCAAGTTCAAGGAACACGAACCCCACTAAAAACCTGATTCTTTGTTTTGGACTTGGACACATTTTCTAAAAGACACATTTCTAACCTTCCTGAACAGGATCTCGATATAATATGTTCTAGTTGTTTGATATTCATATTCCTCTTTTCCAATCCGAATTGCATTGTCTGGTATATTTAGCATTGCTTAAATAAAAAAAAAGTTATATAGTAGATTGTCCTCTACAAGTAAAACGTAATTTGATCTTGCTGGATAGAAGCCAACACCTAAATTTGGAAGCAAATTGATAGAACGTCAGTATTACCAGAAATTAGTAAAGTTAGTCAACGAAGAAAAGGTTTTTATTTCTACAACTGCAATGTTCAAGAATTCTCTCCCGCACTTTCCAAAATAAACAACTTTTCGAATATTCTCAATTTTCCACTATATCTCATCTTTTCAACAACCAGAGAAAAATAAAATCAAATTTCACACGACACGTAACTTTTAGGAGCTTTTCAGTTTGGTGGTTATCGATAAAAATATAAGTTTTCTATGAAAAATCTAATTGGCCTGAAAATCAAACTGTATTGGAGAGTGCTGTATTAAGTTTTATGTTTTACACGTCAGTAGGATATGGACTTCATTTGTGAAATTTAATATTGTGTATGACATCATGAGATATTTGTCTCAACTTTCAATAGGTAATAATTAGATATTCTACCTCTAGCATATTATATTTGAATAATATGAAGAATTCATGTCAAGTTTAAGCAGTAATAATAATAATAATAATAATAATAATAATAATACTTTATTTTAAGAAGGTAAACTCAGCTACACTAATCTTCCCTGAGGTTCTCAGATTACAGAATAGAGAATATGATATTATACACAATAACATACTAGCAGAATAGCTGATATGTCATAAGAATAGAATAGAAAATGACTTACGAATAGAATAATGAATCATACACTTCCTTGATGGTTTGAAGTATCAAAAATGTAGTTCTTAATATTTGTCTTACACGCACTGAAGTTGGCAAACTGTTCCACAAATAGGGGGCTGAATATGCAAATGGTTTATTGCATAGTTCTGTTTTTGGTTTGGGGACAATCAGATTTCTATTTATAGCCTTTCTTACGGCAAATGGTCAATAATTCCACAAATATCAACAAACGACCAACCACAACTCACTTCAAACCATTGAACATAAAAAGGCCACAACATATGAAGTTGGAAATCCTTACCATTACGTGTGACAGGTACACATATGTATTGGAATTAGATCATTAGTTGTACAGTTATACATTAGATTGAAGATTTGCGCTACTCCACCAACAGCAAACTTTGTGCTAAACCATGTCCATGTCCGGTGTATACAACGTCTCCAGTAAAAGAAACGTGATAGACATTTTGTGAACTCGATATACGCCCACTACACTATGGCGTGAGCTGATGGCCGACATCTACCTCATTTTTGCAAGGACAGTGGTTATAAATACAGATATCAGTATTAACACCAATACCAATTAAAATGTTGTATTGCCTTGTTTCCTCAGCAATGCTCGCCCCAAACATTGAAAAGACTAAACTTAAAGATATAGCTAAGTACGTCTAAACCAAAACTAACCCCACTTTGCTCCTGTAATTCGATCAATATAATTAAATGGTTTCTCGAAATGTTGATGAACCAAGATTTTATGTAATTTTCAAATGAATTTAATTTCTGATATCTTCGGATTGTATCTTTAATGTTCTTGAATCCAAGGACATTATTTCTTTCATCTTTCCAATGTAAATTATATATCGAAACTTCTGTACAAAAAAATCGTTTATTACCTTGACAAACCTTAAAAAAACATGGAAATGTAGTATTTTATGATATTCTTGTTATAAATAACATGTTTCCAGTTTAAGAAGAGAATTTAATGGGCAATGCATGATTTTAACTAATATTTCGAACAGGAGATTTAAAAAATATCATTATTTAGCATCGAGCAAGTCAAAATTTTCGAACCTATCCATCATATTTTCCCGTAGCAATCTAACCTCCTCCCCCCTCTCCATAGTTCCTTCCCATTGGATCGATTTGCTTACATGCTATTTTGCCTGTGAATTTATGTTAATCATGACTAAAGCTGACATATACAGTTCACTTGATGCTCAAAAGCATACAATACTTGACATAAAATTTACATATACAGCAAGAATTCCCACATATCTTCCCATCCTTCAAACAAATGATGATAGATTACTGTTTACCGACTGTTGATTTATATAATCATGGATATTAAATCTATTACACGTATAACTCACTGTTGATTAATTTAATTATTGATATTAAATCTATTAGAAGTATCAATTGTGATGTTGTTTATCTGTTCAGTAATGGTCTACAACCAACATATTATAGTAATTTACTATGAGCATTCATTGACCCTCTTTTTGTATTGTCCATGTTCTGTTAGCCTGTATTGGGATTGAACATATGATACTAATCATAAGCTTCAATGCCTATCTCAGTTATAGACTATTATTTTCTAGCGATAGAAATATGGCGTGAATGTTTGTGTTCCACTGGAAGCTGATTAAACCGTCATTTAATACTTTTAATGTCTTACTGTGTACTAGACCGGGTAGTAGTAGGTTTGATTTTTCGATAGTTCGCTATGTGAAGGTAGGTAAGCTTTGCGTGGTGTTACACCTTGTTTATGTTTATGTTTATCCTTTCGTTCAGGTCTTTCTGTATAATTTGAAAACAGTTCTACTGCTTGCATCATCAATTCGGTGAATCATCTTAAATTCTTCGATCAGATCATACCATTTATTTCCCTACAATATTGCAGTTGACTCGCCGAAAATTGTCAGAATATTTTTAATCCTCTTTATTTTAAATACAATAGAACCTGTCTAATCTGACACAGCAATGGACCAGTGAAATGTTTAAGGTTGTACAGGATGTTGGTATACTCAAGTTTCATTTTAGATAACAGTTATGTTTTGGGACCATACATGTTTGTCGATGTCACAGGATGTCAGAGAACGCAGGTGTCAGATTACACAAGTTCCACTGTATACTCAAAATGAAACAACAAAGCAAATGGAGAAATGAAATGAAGTCTCTTTCTGGATCCCGAGTGTGATTTAGATGTGGAGGTGATATATGATACTGAAGAAACAAAATAATGAGATTAAATTGTATTTATGGAGTATGCTTAAACTCATGTAGCAAGTATGCATTATAGGAAATTCAATAAAACTGACGAGCAGGCAAACAACCAAAATTAACCTTCTCCATACCGTTTAAAACATAAATGTAATCATTGTCAAAGTTGTCTATGGACTGTCTGTCCATTCTTAGGAGTGCCTCATTGTCAAAGTTGTCTATGGACTGTCTGTCCATTCTTAGGAGTGCCTCATTGTCAAAGTTGTCTATGGGCTGTCTGTCCATTCTTAGGAGTGCCTCATTGTCAAAGTTGTCTATGGACTGTCTGTCCATTCTT
>MJUT01042310.1:532616-588613 GCA_002080005.1 Gigantidas platifrons | reverse complement strand
CAAAGGAGTAAACGACAAAGACAGACAACACAATAGTCAAAGGAGTAAACGACAAAGACAGACAACACAACAGTCAAAGATAAACGACAAAGACAGACAACACAATAGTAAAAGGAGTAAACGACAAAGACAGACAATACAACAATAGTCAAAGGAGTAAACGACAAAGACAGACAACACAACAATAGTCAAAGGAGTAAACGACAAAGACAGACAACACAACAGTCAAAGATAAACGACAAAGACAGACAACACAATAGTCAAAGGGGTAAACGACAAAGACAGACAACACAACAGTCAAAGATAAACGACAAAGACAGACAACACAATAGTCAAAGGAGTAAACAACAAAGACAGACAACACAATAGTCAAAGATAAACGACAAAGACAGACAACACAATAGTCAAAGGAGTAAACGACAAAGACAGACAACACAACCGTCAAAGATAAACGACAAAGACAGACAACACAATAGTCAAAGGAGTAAACAACAAAGACAGACAACACAACAGTCAAAGATAAACGACAAAGACAGACAACACAATAGTCAAAGGAGTAAACGACAAAAACAAACAACACAATAGTCAAAGGAGTAAACGACAAAGACAGACAACACAACAGTAGTCAAAGGAGTAAACGACAAAGACAGACAACACAACAGTCAAAGATAAACGACAAAGACAGACAACACAATAGTCAAAGGAGTAAACGACAAAGACAGACAACACAATAGTCAAAGGAGTAAACAACAAAGACAGACAACACAATAGTCAAAGGAGTAAACAACAAAGACAGACAACACAATAGTCAAAGGAGTAAACGGCAAAGACAGACAACACAATAGTCAAAGGAGTAAACGACAAAGACAGACAACACAATAGTCAAAGGAGTAAACGACAAAGACAGACAACACAATAGTCAAAGGAGTAAGCGACAAAGACAGACAACACAATAGTCAAAGGAGTAAACGACAAAGACAGACAACACAATAGTCAAAGGAGTAAACGACAAAGACAGACAACACAACAGTCAAAGAAGTAAACGACAAAGACAAACAACACAACAGTCAAAGGAGTAAACGACAAAGACAGACAACACAACAGTCAAAGGAGTAAACGACAAAGACAGACAACACAACAGTCAAAGGAGTAAACGACAAAGACAGACAACATAATAGTCAAAGGAGTAAACGACAAAGACAGACAACACAACAGTCAAAGGAGTAAACGACAAAGACAGACAACACAATAGTCAAAGGAGTAAACGACAAAGACAGACAACACAATAGTCAAAGGAGTAAACGACAAAGACAGACAACACAATAGTCAAAGGAGTAAACGACAAAGACAGACAACACAATAGTCAAAGGAGTAAACGACAAAGACAGACAACACAATAGTCAAAGGAGTAAACGACAAAGACAGACAACACAATAGTCAAAGGATAAACGACAAAGACAGACAACACAATAGTCAAAGGAGTAAACAACAAAGACAGACAACACAATAGTCAAAGGATAAACGACAAAGACAGACAACACAATAGTCAAAGGAGTAAACGACAAAGACAGACAACACAATAGTCAAAGGAGTAAACGACAAAGACAGACAACACAATAGTCAAAGGATAAACGACAAAGACAGACAACACAATAGTCAAAGGAGTAAACGACAAAGACAGACAACACAATAGTCAAAGGAGTAAACGACAAAGACAGACAACACAATAGTCAAAAGAATAAACGACAAAGACAGACAACACAATAGTCAAAGGAGTAAACGACAAAGACAGACAACACAATAGTCAAAGGATAAACGACAAAGACAGATAACACAATAGTCAAAGGAGTAAACGACAAAGACAGACAACACAATAGTCAAAGGAGTAAACGACAAAGACAGACAACACAATAGTCAAAGGAGTAAACGACAAAGACAGACAACACAATAGTCAAAGGAGTAAACGACAAAGACAGACAACACAATAGGCAAAGGATAAACGACAAAGACAGACAACACAATAGGCAAAGGATAAACGACAAAGACAGACAATGGTTCACAAAACACTACAGACAAAACTAAAGATTCATCAACACCAATCCGACTACAAAGCTGCAGTAAGCTTATGTGCATAGGGAGGATTAGCAGTTCCTGCTCCACTAGTGACATCCGTCATGCTACTCTTGTAAACAATCCGGTGGTAATCATAGGGGCAATCCGGTGGTAATCATAGGGACAATCCGGTGATTATCATAGGGACAATCCGGTGGTAATCATAGGGACAATCCGGTGGTAATCATAGGGACAATCCGGTGGTAATCATAGGGACAATCCGGTGGTAATCATAGGGACAATCCGGTGGTAATCATAGGGACAATCCGGTGATAATCATAGGGACAATCCGGTGATAATCATAGGGACAATCCGGTGGTAATCATAGGGATAATCCGGTGGTAATCATAGGGACAATCCAGTAGTAATCATAGGGACAATCCTGTGATAATCATAGGGACAATCCAGTGGTAATCATAGGGACAATCCAGTGGTAATCATAGGGACAATCCGGTGATAATCATAGGGACAATCCAGTCTAATCATAGGGACAATCCAGTGCTAATCATAGGGACAATCTGGTGATATCATAGGGACAATCCAGTGGTAATCATAGGGATAATCCGGTGGTAATCATAGGGACAATCCAGTAGTAATCATAGGGACAATCCGGTGATAATCATAGGGACAATCCAGTGGTAATCATAGGGACAATCCAGTGGTAATCATAGGGACAAACTAGTAATAATCATAAGGACAATCCAGTGGTAATCATAGGGACAATCCAGTGGTAATCATAGGGACAATCCAGTGGTAATCATAGGGACAATCCAGTGGTAATCATAGGGACAATCTGGTGATAATCATAGGGACAATCCAGTGGTAATCATAAGGACATGATTGTAATAAACGACAAACGGAACCTATTCGTGGTTATCTCTAATAGACATTCCGTAGCGGTTAACCAATTCATGGTGGCAGTCGTAAAACTGTCGAATGATTACTTCAACTTAAGCAATATCAACTCCTGGTTCAGCGGCTTCCTTCTTAGCAGCAATCCTATATCGTTAAATTCCGTTCCCACTCGGCACTCATTGTCAATATTTAGATGTGGGTCAAGGCATGAATTAGACCTATCTGTATTTGTGGTATCCTTTATATAAAGTTCCATGAGATATATGCTATCACGATAGTATGAAATATTCAGCTATAGGACACCATCTACATAGCGGAACATGAAATTAAAGGACCAGGGTACCTCATTTTCGATTTTGTTGAGATTTGACATCATATTCGGAAGTTATCTTGCTTATGAAGGAATTCCAATACCAAAATATAAGTCTAAAAACATTTGTCATCTGGCTATCATTTAACATGGTTAAACATAGTACTATCATTTCAAACTATTTTTTTAATTTTAAGATTGCTTGGAGATGTCCAACTAAGAATTACGACAGATGACAGAGCAACAATAGTGACAGAAGAAAACACACAACCACTATCAATTGTATGACACCATATTCTAAACATTCGTGCAAAAAGGAAATCTGGTGATTATTTTTCAGAAAATAACTCGAAAGACCTGGATAAGGACAATCTAATGTTAAGTGATCTCAGGTGTATACCACATGCTATGCATCTCAAAAGTACCAAAAACGCGCCCATCGTTACCTGCATTCTAGGGAGAAACCCAAGGACCTTTGTCAAAGATGAACATAGAAACCAACAAAGTGTGCAAGTGTGCAATCCTAAATTTGGAATTGTAATTTTAGTATTTTCAACCGAAATAGCATGCCTATGCTATTAATAGAAAGTTTTTTTTAGACGCAACGTACTGTCCTAGTTTGTTCCTTTCTTACTTATCTGACCAAAGATACAGAGCTTGGTGATCACGTGATATTGTGATGCCAGTCACCTCTATTAGAGTAGTACACTCTTTGAATTTGTCCAGATATTGATTAAGTTATAATTGCTTGTAGTATTACGTATGTATGTATTTGGTTCATTGATGGTTTCATTTTGGATCTGCGAGTGATTTCACCGTTGGTACAGATATTCCCCCATTTTTGAGTGGTAGAGGCTACAATTACTTTTCATCCCATGTCTGTCTACATTGTAATTTAAACAGAATTTCAACTTTTTCTCATAGATTGGACGCACATATTCATTAAACGAGAAATAACTTGATGTGTATTGAGTACAATGGGAAATATATTGAAGTAGGGCATTTGATTTTATATGACTTTATAACATCAAAAATATCCTATTTTGAAATAATTTTATGATTAATACTTTTGGAGAAATCATGATTTAAACACAAATATTAATTTTTAACGTCATTATTCCCTATATACCTATGTTATTCTTGAACACAAAAACTTAAATGTGTCTTTAAATCATGATTTCTCCAAAAGTATTAATCATAAAATTATTGCAAAATTATCAGAAAAAGTAGCAACCAATTCTGAGATTATTGGTGTAAATTTCATCAAAATCTAACCGGAAATGACTTCAGGATATTGATTTTAAAAAATGTGGTTTTATATGAAATATATAGTAAATTATTTGAGTGGGAACAGATATATGGCACATAACTGTGTATTTACTTTCATTCGTCCAACACAACCAGAGAACGCCCTTTTTAGGAACTATTACCCACACCGGAAATGTAGATCCCGGGTGGTTTTCTAAGATTTATTCAGAGTTTAGGTAAACAATTTAATCCACAAAAAAAACCGTTGGTAGATTTAATAATAGTGATGGATTCACGGATATTGTAATTCTAATAAAACAAAATTATTTTTACAACAAATCGTATTGTTTTCTTAATTATTGAATTGGAGTACATCCAAGTACAAGTTTAAATCATAAACGCACCATCTCCAAATAGGATTTACATATTGACACTCAATGTTTCTCTATGAAAATCAAATGTAAATCGTGTTTCAAAAGAATCAATGCTAAAATTTGAAGTTTCTTTCAATCAAAATGAAAGGAATTTTTAATAATCAACAAACGTAATAGAACATCATGTCTCTGGTTCTCTTTTTAAGTGATAAGTTTGTTTTTAAACTATGTAAATATTCTTGTGAAATTATCATTTAATTAATCGTCAACCAATACTTATCAAATGTATACCCTTTTAAAGGACTCTTTTAGAATTAAATAAACTCTTTGACTTAATCCTATGGGGTAAACGCGTGCTTTCCGTTAAGCCGCAACAATGTCGTCTGCAAACATTTTTGCCACTGAAAATAGTCCCTATCTACACAGTCCTACTCTGATATCGGTAATCCATTGCACGAGCTGCCTGAAATGTGATTATGGCCAACAATTAGCGTATCGCAATCTCTTTGTATAGTAAACTAAAAGAAAAACAACTTAATCGATGGCACTTAGACTGAATTAGCAGTGTCTTTTACCTTATCAAACTTGTAGACAGGTCTAAATTTTTCGGCGGAATTATATCGAAGAGGTTTGTTTTGTTGACCTCCCGTGTTCTTGTATCCACATTACACTTGTGTCTGGAATTAACTCTTTGTAGTTTATAACAAACTTGAATTAGCTTTTGCAATTGATACATTTTTTAAAGTGGACATAATTTATATATTAATTTGAAGTAGTTCTCTGCTAGCGTGGGAAAAATAAAAACAACCAAAAACAAGTCGAATGTTATTATAATATTCATTTAATTGGTGTTTTAATCGAACCTTACTCAAACTCTAATAAACAACTCGTCATGTGAATTGAAATTGTACTAAAATAAGGACTAGTCCTTTTTTAGTTGAATTGCTCGGTCTTGTTAATTTGTTCTTATAGTATGCCAATAAAACTACATGTATTAATCTTGATTAGTATCATGTAACTGAGCAGTGAAGATTGTTTCCATATATTTATTAATTTGTAGACATTGGCGAATATGTTGGTTGTTATTAAATAAATTTCAGAGAAGCAAATAAGACCGAGAGATACCGTCTTCGTTCATATTTACTTTACTGAAATCTGGCATCTTGCTTAGTAACAAACTGTAATGAACGTAAATGTAGATCGGGGTTTTGTTTTGTTTTATTTTTTATTAATCTATTGTTGAAACTTGATATTTTATTTGGTGGGGGATAAAAAAAAACAAACACAACTTTTACGATTAGTTACCTAAAATGTAATGAAGATTAATCATCAATAATTAAATATTATATTTGAAATGCAATCAAACAAAATATTTATTCATGGAGATTATAAACATATTTAAACAAAGTATTGCAAAAAATTTCGACGGCACAACCGTCTTCGTGAGTTGCAAAACATAAACTGCCAAGAGATACAAAAAACAACAAGACAACGTCATATCGTCTAATCATGATACTATGACGTCGTAAAAAATGATTAACTAAAAATGATCCTGAACATTATGAATAAATAAAATACACAAAGCTCAAGATAAAACTTTGTGTAATTTAAAACCTGTTAAACCGATTATTTTCTTTTGTTTATACCCTCTTGTTGAGTGTTACACATCTTAATGAACAGTGATTCGCGGGTCTGCCTATATATTGTGTTGTTTTTTCTTGAAATTTCTATTCCTGCAAATTTGAAATCGTCGATGGAATGTTTAAATATATTTGAAATGGATAGAGATAAGTCCATTCCAGTCAACAGAAGAAGCTACTTGAAATATAATATCCAGAGATACTGAAAATAAAATTATGGTTACCTCCCTTCTTTCTATGAAAACCCACTTCTCCATGTAGCTACATGCAACTTTTACGATGTATTTCCAGTCATAATATCTTGTAAATGTGAAAACAATAATCAATTTAAAGGGGCATTAGCTACGACTTTGACCCAAAAAAATGTGTGCTATGGAAATTGGTAAATAGCTTTAAAGTGATGAAATAAAGGTAAATATTTCACATTAAACAGTTTATCGAACCACTTTCCGCCTTTTGAGAACGAAAATTACCATCGATTACTTATTTGCTTGCAAGCAAATAATTTGACCTCGCTTTTTCCGTATGCAATTGACCTTACTAGTAGTGACAGGTAAAAACGAATAATTTGTATTTTGTCGCTTATTAACTGCCAACTTGCATGGTTCTTTGTCCGTAATTAACACCGACTAAAAGCAGATTCACAAAAAATAAGAAATAAGTGCATTGTTGTACTGATTTAACGACGATTCGACAAACTCCGTAAATAATGTCGATAATTAATAAGATGACGTCCATTTCTTGATCGATCTCAAAACACGAGCAGTTGCACGCCTTTTCCCCGATGCGCGTACATTTCATAACATTTATAAGTTACAGAAACACGTTTTATTAAGGCATCAATCATATCTGATGGTTTTTATGGGTAACAAAAATTTACGATTTGGCAGATAATGCCCCTTTAAAATATTACAATTTAGACATATTGTAAACATCATTCGTAACGTTCTTTGTATTCAGCTATATACTGGGTTGGTATAGACGAAGTATACTAATATATTACCTACGATTGTTGATAATTATATCAAAACAATCAAATATGTAGAGTTAAGGTTCTACCATTTTTATTCAAAATTTGATGTTTGTTAGATTTTACGTTATGTCATATTTCAACCGACGAACCTACAAAATGTATTCGTTCTCTAACGTTTATTATGACGTTACGCATGATATTGCA
Organism: Gigantidas platifrons; assembly: GCA_002080005.1. Lineage (NCBI taxonomy): Eukaryota > Metazoa > Mollusca > Bivalvia > Mytilida > Modiolidae > Gigantidas > Gigantidas platifrons. The sequence goes on along the minus strand of MJUT01042310.1, from coordinate 580,897 downwards.
GGCGATTTTCTTTAAATGAGGCATCTTTGGGGTCATTCAAATTTATTTCCGATTATTTGCCTTATTTTAAAAAAATATATATATTTTTCAACATCATAGCAAAAAAAAGTTTGAATTAATTTATAAGGATTGATCGAAATTATTTGTTCGGTTCATTCGAAATAACCTCAATCAGGTTGTACACACCCTTGCGTAACCCGCTAATTTTGCGTGTAAGACTTAACAAACTATATGCATTTTACTTCAACAAAAAAACAGGTGCGCTCTTGTAGAATGCGTGAAACGCGCGAAATTTTGCATAACAATTTTACTTCATATTTTCTATATGATGTCAAATGAACAAATACGCCGTTTTGAAGAAAAAGAGGATATTTTCAAAAATTCCGAATTCACTTACTTCTGTAAGATTCTAAGGAGTGGTAAATTTCTTCAAGTTAGACTTATAATAATTATAAAATGAGAAAACATTCGAATCTGATATTTTCAAGACCAAATAAAAAAAAACTTAGAATCGTGTATAAAATACCAAATTTTCATAACTTTGGACCAACGCATAAAAGCGCCACGTCTGTTTTATTTCGGATGTCTTGCAAAAATGTCCAACGTCGAAGTTTTACGATTCCAAGTAACGAAACTGTCATAGTAATACGTCACATTGTAAGATAAATGTTTAAATTGTGAAAAATTGTGGTTTATTGGAAAGTACATATACTGAATGAGACATAGAGTCTAGTTTTTAATAATGTATCTACTCTTAAAACGTCATTTAGAGCAAAGCCGAATGTCTTGCAGTTTTGTCCACTAAGCGATTTTTACGTTGTTAACGTTATACAATCATTATGTACATTGCTGATGTTCACCCGCGTTAGGTACACATCGTAATAGTGTTGGCTCGACTTGATAGTTACTTGATATACAGGTGCTTTATATGACACACGACTTCCATATCATTAGAGATTTTCCTTTAACCTCGTCAAAGCTCTAAATTTAGCCATATTATACCTTTACAAAACATTACTGATTTAAATAACATTGTATCAGATGAAGAAATAAGTTTTTGATTTCCGTATTTAAATGTAGAAATAATATTAATTGGTCATTAAACATAAAAATAAATTAAACATGTTATTTACAGAAATCCACAGAACTCTCGCAGTGGGTATATATACATTGAAGAAATTCCACGCCTCAAAAACAAAATTTTAAACCTATCAGTCAAAATAGAAAATTTCATCAAATAATTTCTTCAAATTCAGACAAATTCAGGTACGAGACTTGTCTTGTTACAACTGTGGTGATTGCTTTATTGGCGAAATACAAAGCTGAGAAAAAGTAGAATTTATTGGTAACCATAGGAGAGATACAATGGTAGAAACTGCATGTGAAAACAATGACGAACGTATAGATTCTGATACCGATACAATCGAATTGTTGAGAAAGGTATGGTGGTTGCAGTTTTAGCTGACGATCCGAATTATGAGTACCACCATCAAAACAAAAACTGACAACAGGTTCAGAATTGATTGAACAGAATTTTTCTGATATTTGCAGTGGCACCTCTGATCGTGGTTCAAGAATTATAAGAGGATTGTATTACGAAAGGGTACAAAGCAAGCCATTTTTATTCCAACCGATTCCTCGGAAAACTGCAGCGTGTTATTCCGCCACGATCTGTTTCATTGGTGCTGAATTAGAAGGAGATACAACTACTGTTCCGGAAGAGTTGCATCTTGACATTCATCAGTCTTTAGACACACATATTCAATAAATAAAATAAATGCTATCATAAAAGCTACACCTTGATTATTGTTATACTACGCTCTCGCGAAGCGATGGGTATACAGTATTAGGCATAGCTGTCCGTCGGTTCGTTCGTTCATTAGTTCGTTCGTCCCTACGATCGGAAAACCAAAATAATAGATAGCAAAAGGGACACACATATAAATAAACAGGCAGACAAATTGATAAATATATCTTGAACAGAATAAAACACATTCAGGCGACATTGCTTTTGATACCCGAATTTTCGTCCTAAAACGTCGAAATTTGACGTTACGTATTAGATGCATTATCGATTGTATTTTTATAGGTTTTTACGTTTCTTTTCATGAGTTTATGTATGTGTAAACGGTGCCGATGGAATCACAAACTGAACAAATTCCCTTACTCTGTGTATTGTTGCTCTTTCGGATGCCATTACTTCTTGTATTAATGTTCATTTTAAAACCCATACAAGGTGCATTGTTCTTCTGTATGATACCCTTTCTCGGTGTATTGTTCTGTCGGATAACCTTACTCGGTGCATTATTGTTCTTTCGGACACCCATATTCGGTGTATTGTTGTTCTTTCGGAGACCCCTACATGGTATATTGTATCTCTTTCGAATATCCTTGCTCTGTGGATTATTGTTTCAGATAGCCTTACTCGGTGTATTACTGTTCTTTTGGATACTCTTTCTCGGTGTATTGTTGTTCTTTGGGATACCGCCCTTTCTTGGTATATTTTTGTTTTTTCGGATACCGTCCTTAATCGGCGTATTTTTGTTCTTTCGGATACCGTCCTTACTCGGTGCATTATTGTTTCGAGTGCTCTTACTTTGTGTACTGAATTGAATTCCTATAAGTCGTTTTTGTCGGTGGTGTAGATTTGGGAATACGATTTGGCTGATGATTGAAACTATAAACTACACACTCATCATCCTAAAATGGAACGCCTTTGCATATATGTATATTTTGATTGTTATGGGAGTATGTGTTGATACCAAATTTAAAACCAATATCGTAACACGAACAGTACAAATGAAAACGATTAAAATCTTTCTTTTTAGTCAAATTGGTAAAATTTATTTTAAAAATCGTGACGTATTATAAGTACCGTAGGTAAATCAGATATTCTCATCAACAACCTCCTCTAAATCGTAAAAGAACCTCTTACTGTTTCAAGTAGATTATTTGTTGATTCCGTAAATCCAATCATTTTGATGAACCGTAATGACTTTGTTTACATTTTGACGTACTAATTCTGGTGTTTATTTAATTATATAACGTCTACACAATATAATAAAACATTTTTTTTCTCAAGAAGTCTGATATAGATACTTAAAGTTGAAGATTAAATCGGTAATCCTTTGTTTTCACACTTACCAATTTTAGAAATAACAATGGCTTCCTTGATATTGAGGATTATATAACAAGTAAGGTAATACAGATTAACTCCCTGATCTGTGTCAGTGTAGAACCGCCCTATATGTATCTGTATATTGGTGTTAATAGTATTGTTTGTAGTGTAAAGTATTGTACTGGATTAAGTTGTACCGTGTTGTACCTAAAACAATGTCTAGATATGTCCTCTTTTTCTGTAATGTGTGCCACTCAGATTTCATTAAAACAACAATTTCTCCATGTAGAATATATTTATTGAAGGTAATTAATAAACGTGAGAGAAAACAGAAGGAACAATCAAGAATCAACAATCTAAGGAATGGGCAGAAGGAACAATCAAGAATCAACAATCTAAGGCATGGACAGAAGGAACAATCAAGAATCAACTATCTAAGGCATGGACAGAAGGAACAATCAACAATCAACAATCTAAGGCATGGACAGAAGGAACAATCAACAATCAACAATCTAAGGCATGGACAGAAGGAACAATCAAGAATCAACCATCTAAGGCATGGACAGAAGGAGCAATCAAGAATCAACCATCTAAGGCATGGACTGAAAGAATCAACAATCTAAGGCATGGACAGAAAGAACAATCAAGAATCAGCAATCTAAGGCATGGACAGAAGGAACAATCAAGAATCAACAATCTAAGGCATGGACAGAAGGAACAATCAAGAATCAACAATCTAAGGCATAGACAGAAGGAACAATCAAGAATCAACAATCTAAGGCATGGGTTGTTGATTCTTGATTATTCATAAGACGCAGAACAAACAAAACAGAAAACACAACACAGAATATTCAAAGATGAGCAACATCCAAAAATCCGGGAGGCACATGTGCTCGCGAATGGTAAGCAGTTCTTGTTTCTTATAAGACAAGCGACATTTACTAATGAAACATTTATGGTTGAGATCATCGATTCTCTTTCATTGACCAATATGATACATAAGACAACTTCTGTGTTACGAAGTTTAAATATATTATGTGTAATGTCAAAGTCGTAGGCCGGGTCTGAATAAAGTGAGGCAAAGAAGGGGGGTCTGGGGGCTAAGTCCCAATTAGTTAAAGGGGGTCCGGGGGCTAAGTCCCCGAAAACTAACGCCTTTTTGTAATTTTTAGACTAAATTCTAAATTGAAAATGCCTTTTAAAAGTCAGAAATATAACTGTTTACTGCATATTGTACCTCCTCAGACCTGTTTGAGCGTTATACTAGATATTGCCAGTTAGTTGGATTTTCTAGACATATTTTTTCTTGGAATCTGGTAAATGTGTTATTTCATTCATAACATTTTCTGTATTATATAGATCATAGAACAATAAATGATGAGCAATTAGCATTACGAGATTACTAGCGAGTTTGCGATAAAAAAATGTGTGACAATTGAATATATGGCCTAAAGCATGGGATCATAATAAAATTTCAATTCAAATTTTAAACGGGGTTAAAATATCGACTATCGCACATCATTCAGTGAATAAATATGTTTCGATGTAATTTCTATTAATCGTATATCTGTCACTTTGTTATAACAAAGTGACAGATAGCGGAATATGCAAAGCCACACTGATGTTTTGAAAGTTACCTTCATCTAATTTTCGTTTTAAAGACCCTGTCTAATGACTTTCCAACATCTTCTGCAATGTTTTTTTCGCGGGCGCAACTTCGAATATTCTCATGTAGTTTTTCATCTGAATTTATGACATACAGCTGCCGAAAAACACTGTCACTGTCTAACAACTGTTAATCGAATATTACGTCCAATGAATTTATAATCCGTGATATTATAGTGTAGAATGGATTTATGGGTGAAATCAGACAAATTTTGAGAAAAAATTTTTTTTTTTATTTGTTTTCAAAGGTTATACTTGCCGTTTCAAAAGTGAGGCATTTGCCTCATTTGCCTCCATTGCGCTACGGCCATGAATGTTCAAGATTACTGTTCCTTATATCAACGCTGTACCCCTAGTTATATATAGAGGGCTCGGGTGGCTCAATGAGTTAGGTAGTTGGATTACCTAACAACTCATATAAGCCTATCACTAATACGGCATGGGTTCGCACACAGCTTTGTAAATTACAAAAAGGGTTCACTCCACTCGTAGCCGCAAATGATAAAGATTACCAGTTGCTTGCCCATGATTGGTGGTTCTCTCCTGGTACTTCGGCTTCTTCCACCACCAAAACTGGTCGTCATGATATAGCTGAAATATTGCTGAAAGTGGCGTTAAACACCAAAAATTTAAAAAAAAATCAAATCCTAGTTATATATACATCGATCATTTCATTTAATATACACTTGCTGGACCAATCATTTCACTAAGAGGAGAGGATTGGGGCCATAAAACTATTGTTATTTACTTGTACCAAATCAGGAAAGTGAGAGGTCTTGTAGGCTTACGTGTGTGCTGGTGGTATCGATTTTAGGAAAGTGAGAGGTCTTGTAGGCCTACATGTGTGCTGGTGGTATCGATTTTAGGAAAGTGAGAGGTCTTGTAGGCCTACATGTGTGCTGGTGGTATCGATTTTAGGAAAGTGAGAGGTCTTGTAGGCCTACATGTGTGCTGGTGGTATCGATTTTAGGAAAGTGATNTCATTTAATATACACTTGCTGGACCAATCATTTCACTAAGAGGAGAGGATTGGGGCCATAAAACTATTGTTATTTACTTGTACCAAATCAGGAAAGTGAGAGGTCTTGTAGGCCTACATGTGTGCTGGTGGTATCGATCTTACCACTGTTTCCACATTCTTCTATTAGATTTTGGAATTGTTCCGACAGAGTTGTATCTCTTGTGTTTTATTTTACTATTGAATATCAGAACAGCTACGATAAAATATACACAACACAGGTAATAGGGATTAATTAATAGATTGATTGATTGCTTACTTGTTTTTAACGGCACGTGAGAAATAGTTCATCTATATTCATAACGAGAACAGGTCTAGAACAATTTTGGTAAAACGATGAAACTGGGATGGGCTGCGAGAAAAAGTTTATACTGCCACAGGAAAAGGGGGATATGACAGATAGGATCGCATCAGTTAGCCTTGCAATGGGTCACCAACGACACCTCTAGAATTGTTAGATGAAATACTGCTCGGTCTTGCCGTTAAGTAATCACTTCGCCAATCATTCGGATTTGTTGTACGCCACAGCGGTGAAACTAGATCTAATATCTATACCACAGTTAATGTCAAAGACAACTATGCATCTTTGTCATGTTCATAACTTTTTCATAAAAAATAAAATATGAAAAATGATTATTATACTTAATATGAAATAGTATTAAAGTGGTTAATATTATATTAAATCACCTCAAATGGACACATTTATTTTTATTTATATTCTTAAAATATACTCAAGGGACAGTCGTGGTGTGGTCGTATTTACACCTACCTGTGAAATCAGAGCAAATCAACCATAAAGTTGTGTACAATGTATTCAATTTCCCAAGACTGACTGGCTCGGAATCAAGATAATGTGTCCCAGTTGAACTATATGTCTACTCGCGGACTGTTCGATGAGATAGCACTATAAACATCCAACTAAAGGGTGTTTGCTTTAGTGCAAAGTGGATATCATCATAATCTCATCGCTTTTCGCCACAAAGGGTTCTCATTAATACATAAATATATTAGGATGGGCGTGACGCAATATTTCAGTTTTATCGCTGAGGTAAGGTTTTGTGTGGAGCAAACAAGAGTACCCGGAGAAACCCAACGACCTACCGTAATTCAAACTTTCCGCATTATATTATATCGAGCCCCAGTTGAACTATATGTCTACTCGCGGACTGTTCGATGAGATAGCACTATAAACATCCAACTAAAGGGTGTTTGCTTTAGTGCATAGTGGATATCATCATAATCTCATCGCTTTTCGCCACAAAGGGTTCTCATTAATACATAAATATATTAGGATGAGCGTCACTTTCAACAATATTTCAGTTTTATCGCGGAGGTAAGTATTTGTGTGGAGCAAACAAGAGTACCCGGAGAAACCCAACGACCTACCGTAATTCAAACTTTCCACATTATATTGTATCGCATACATATTGAAATGGACGGTAATTGAAGTAAATGTCGTTGCTGTGCGGATCTGGGATATTATGTATTCGACCGATTTCCATATAATTTTATACTGTCAAGTGATCTTGGGTGTTTTTATTAACATGACATGATTATTTTGTCGTGGGTATTTTTTTTTATTACTTTTCTGCATGATCCCCATTTAGTGGTTCACGATTTTATGAATGTCATTAAATACATATCAGAAAAGTTATAATATACCAAAGGGCTAATCAGAAGCCGTAATTCGTAACAAATTGTCTAAAAATCAAATGGCAAATTTTTACATGTTGAATCAGAACACGGCTAGCTAAAAACTGACAACTTTTCTGTCTCGTATTTTCATTTCATGTGTTTCATCTATTCAAGCTAACAAAGTGTAAGTAAGAATTCCTTCAATAACCCTACTACTTATTCTATGTTTACAATATTTGTGTTGTGCAACTGACACGTTTGTAGTCAACAGTTAGTCCTTTTGACAAAAACATCTGAAGGGTTTAACTATCAAAAAATAAATACAATGTATAATGAGTCTGTCAACAAATTTAAACTATGTATCGGCCATTACGAATTCCTAACTTTAATGTACAATGAAAATTAAAGTTGAACGTCAGAGTGATGGTATATTCTTTTCAGTGAGAGAGACATCAAAGTTTTGATATTAACATCAGGAAATCATATATATATCATTGCTGTCGTGTTTTCTTATTTTACGTCATATGATTATGTGCATATTGATGATGGTATTTGTAAGATTAATCAATCAATAGACTTAATACATTTGCCAATGCTGACACATCCAGGAGATGCAAGAGTAGGTGAAACATTCAACGATTAGAGGAATATACTACTGCTAAACTGTTAGTAAGAATCCACTTCACATTGACTTTAGGGTATGTAATAGATGAATCTGGAAGCAGGAACCGTGTGCTCTCAGTGTCTGTGATACCTTTGTCATATTACAGCAACAATTGTATGAAATCTCTATCTACAATTATAATATGGACCAATCAAATTACAGATTACAACTTACGAGGGTGTCAAATGAAGGGACGACATGTCATAAAATCAGTGACGGATTCAGACTTTGGCCCTAAACTATATAAAGTATGGAGGTAAACTATAGAAAAATTGTCCCAGAAGATCTCACATTTTATTATTATTATCATTATTTAATATCTAAAAAGAACAATATAAATGATCTTTAAAGGTACGCATTTATTGATTACATATTTATCTTAGGCCCATGTGGATTGTTGTGCATTAAACTGTGCTTAAACCAGCACTGCATGGAATTAATTGACTCTCTAAAACAGAAAATTCAGAAAATTACAGATATTAACTTTAAGAAACTTTTATAAAACTGAAGTTTATCTCCCTCGGCCATAGGTTTGTTTGTAACTTTCGGTATCTTTCATTGTGTTCTCTCGTAAAAATTTGCTAATTAATTTTGATTTCTTTCTATTTTAAGGTCCAACAACACTGAAGAAGTTAAAAATACAACAATTCGCATTTAATGCATAAAATTTACATCGGTATATTTTGTATTAATTAATTATAACACTTGAATTAATTATTACAATTTTTGCAGAGAATAAAAAAAATATATATTTAAATACTGTATTTTATTAATTACTTTAAATTGATATTTTACTTATTTTCACATCGGTTTTACTTACAATTTTCGTGTGAAATTTCAGTTAAAATCGGACTTTTTGCTTGTCTTAAGATTGAAATATAGACATCACTGTATCTTTTAATTATTTGTTTATATTTTTATGTCCATTAATTGAAATCGCTTCTTTATCTGTTTAAACAAAATTTAATACTTTAAATACAATTATCTAATTTTTAACCTCAGAAATTTGAAACTCCGCCTTAAAATTTGAATGTGTACACTCTAAAATACGAAAACCGTGAACTAACCCGATAAGATCGACCAATCAGAAATATTTATTTGTCTACCCCTTTTAAAATTTGCTGGTCACCAAAATATTCAAGTTTTGTCTTATATAGGGACGATTTAAAACAAAACCTCATAATTCTGATTAAGTTTGCATTCAAATGTTTGGGACGGTTTGTCTTGTTTGTAATGATAATAATAACTAAATAACGGTGTCCAGAGATACTGCAAGTTTAAAATAGTTTGTCTTGTTGTTGTCTAAATTTGGATTGTTTTCTTATAAACAACATTGAATAACATTGTGCTTAATTATTTCAACATCGCTGTTGTTTCATCGTTAATCCAGAAAGATGCAATATTGTGACACAACATCGTATCAGACCCCGGGACTCTATGCTACATCACCATCTTATGACGGATCAACAATCAAACTGCACCACGGCCATTTTCCAGAATCAGGACCACCGGAAGCATGTTATAATACGTTTTTTAATAACGTATCATCACCCGGAAGTTACATTCCCCGAGAACCTCCTTCGTACTCAGAATCTACCGTGTTCCACACAGGATTTGCACAAACAAATACGAATAATTCATATTACAAACATTCGCCAGGTGGAAACATGCCAGATTTCACGATGCAACGAAATAATAACAACGACCAATTGTTATCGAAATCAGACTTGTTAGAATCGAATTCATTGGATATTAACAGATTTGATTCGGAATCCAATAGATTAATTGTTGAAAACGATATTGACCTGGCTAACACGGATACAATTAAAATAGAGGCGACAGATAATCAGAACATTTCGTCTTCTAGTGGAAATGACAGCATTGTTTCTCCAGGAAGCAATAGTGATATCAGTTCTAAAGATGACAAAGAATCGGAAAAATTAGATTTGGAATCTCCAGATAAAGGTCACGATGAAAAGGCACGCGGAAACGCAGACGTCAAACCAGCCATGTCGTATATTGCACTGATTGCAAAGGCCATTCTTGAAACGGCACATAAACGATTAAGCTTAGGATCAATATATAATTGGATAGAGAAAAATTATCCTTATTATGTAAATCGAGGACAGGGGTGGAGAAATAGTGTCAGACATAATTTGTCATTGAATGACTGCTTCATCAAAGCTGGGCGATGTGAAGATGGAAAGGGAAATTACTGGGCTATACATCCAGCAAATATCCAAGATTTCATGCGTGGAGACTTTCGTCAAAGACGGCGATCAAGGCGTAGGGGTAGGAAGAAGGAGTGTGAATTAGGAATGTACCACGTTAATGGGTATTCAGCTTTGACACCCAGTATGCCGTTTAATCACCCAAATACTGCTTTTAGTTCTATATATTCCCCTTATACTGACGCTGAACGGAGAGCTTACAGACTCGACGAAGCACTGCTACGACAAAGTATGAACAATCCATTTATGAAATGGTACCCAACAGGAGTGGCAAACACCAATTATCCCACCCAGAATTCCAACTGTAATTCGGGAATGTATAGTAACACATCAACCCAATGGCAAGGATACGGAGATCAGAATTCACAATCCATGCAGTCAGTATACCAACTGAATTCCCCGCTCTCACGGTATGTCTCAATGCCAGTGTGTCAAAAACGGATTTGTTTCACTAGTTGATAGCAATTCCGTTATCATATTTTCATATATCGTATAGTTATTTACTTTCACTCTAACAGTTAAAATGACATTATCAGATAATTTAAATTCTATTACCTAACTTAATCCGTTTTCGATCCTTAACAATAATGAACTATTGTGGTATTTTGTCACTTTTTTAAGCGATGTCCTCTTAAATTTTCTTGTGGTAAAATTTCAATGGCAAAGTAAAATAGTGTAACATAGGCATATATATCTTAAATTATAGAGATTTAGAGTTCGTAAAATACAGAAAATTGAAGAAAAATACACAGGTATCTGTTTCTCTGATATATTTTGTCTTTTGGTCCCTTTTTTCTGTCCTTCTTGGATTTGCGGCTCCTGATTTTGGGATCCTCAAAATTTTCTTATATAATCCTAGAATTTTTTTATTTTAATTATGGTGTTAATTTTTATTTATGGGTGTGAAATAAATACAATTGACTTCAGGTACAAATTTCTTTACATGAAATTTACATATTTCAAGTTTTATAAGATCACTTCTTTTTTAATTAAATTTTATTTGTAACTGAAAAAAATTAGAGAGACAACATAATCAGACGATTTCTGAATGAAATACAAATTATATAGTAGTTACAGTAGCATTTATTAATTTGTTACTGAAAAACACAAAACATCAAGTAGATTTTAATGTCAAAAAGCTTTACATGAGCTATAGTTTTAGTCGAGTGATCAAAAAATTAAGATTTCGATCACTGATATACAACTGTAAAAAAATAACTAAAAATTTATGGTGTTTAACGCCACTTTCAACAATATTTCAATTATACACTTAATAGATTTGTAATATAAAATACACAATCGTGTTTTAGAATTTGTGAAGAAACAACCAAACCTTGACCTAAACCTAAACTGAGACATCTCTTTGGTTACAAGAAACTATGATCTTGTACCAGCATTGATAAATTAGTAAATATACTACAAATATCATTCAAAATATTACTAAATTACAATAAGATGTGATTACCTTTATACTTTATATGCTGGGTTTTTTTAAGAATGGATTTATGTTTTAAAACAAATAAAATTCAGCATTTTTCACTTTAAAATGTGTTTGTAGAATGTCAAGAAAATTCTCAGAAATCATTGCTTTTGATGAATCAAGAATGTGTCTTAATTTTTTATTAAGTTTTATTCCTTTCCGCATTTTTTTTTTTAAACATTCCAATTAAATTCTTATTTTAAATCTCTTTTTAAAAAAATGTTCACCTGTTGTTTTTAATTTTTTATTCTACATGGTCACAATTCGGAGGATAAAGTTCTAGATTTACTTACAATGCTGGACAGATTTTGTATGTTATGTATATCTTTATTCTCATAAAGCCAATGTATAACAATAGTACACAGAGAGATATAACAATCAAATCAAAATAACAACAACTATTAACAAAATTTAAAAACTGTATAAAAATGATTTTTAAAAATAAGACTTACATTTTGATAATTGATAAATTTATTTTCCTTTATTAGTAAATAAGGCCATATATTTATAATAGTTTTTGGGATCAAGTAACAGTGAAAAAGTGAAATACAGAAATGAACATTTTACCCAATATTAACATGGGTATTGTTTTTATTGTATAAAGACATCTTGTCAATTTCTTGTAATTTTGGTTAAAGATGATAAAATTTAACTACATTTTTGTACAAGGAATCATATTTGGGATTAAGAATCAGGGATGCTTACAGACAACATAATATTCTTTAATTCCAAATTGTATTGTTAGCCAAATAACTATTTCATTGACAAAAAAGATGAATAGAAGGGTGTGAGAATCATTTGAACAATAATTAGTGATCAGAATTATTGTTTTATTAAGTACAGGAATGTATTCAATTCAATTCAATTCAATATTTTATTTAAGTCTCATCTCTCAATTACAGGTCATAATACACAAATAAAACAATGGTACAACAATAAATTAGAGAGCCATTCTTTACAGAATTATAAGAGACTATAATTAAAACAGTATCTATAGCACAAATATATAAAACAATCTTATATCAATATATTACATACATATATATACAAAATCAACATTATCTACAATATAAAACATTTCTTCTTTCATTTAAAATTAAATTACAGGTTTTGGCGCATATCCTTATCATATTAAAATCTGAGAATAAAAACACTAGTTTCTGATTATCGTTAAAAGACAAAAAATTTCCATTAAAAGTACAAGCAATATTAAATAAATGATCTCTAAAAGTACTATAAAGGGGACACCGTAATAAAACATGAGCTTCGTCCTCAACTTCACCCGAACACACACTACACATTCGCTCATTTAACCTTAAATTCTCATACCTCCCGGTCTCGATTCTAAGGGGAGCTACTCCACATCGGAATTTAGCGAAAGCACGTCTGTGAGTAAAAGGGAGAGGGATTTTACAATAATTTTCCGTCTCAAATCTATCTTTAAATAATCTATATGTACGTAGTTTATTCCCACCCCTACCAGATCTAGAAATGTCAGCATTCAAACTGTCGCACCACTTACTTACATGTACAAATAACATTTTAGTTAAAACGGTATTAACAAAAAAAAACGTGTATCCAAAGAATCAACAATATCACCAAAATGACCAACATTAAGCTCTTATTAGGTGCCATAGAATTAATATTTTATTTAGATTTAAAATGTGATTTTATGATATAGGAAAATGTCTGTGTATTTATTATATAAATTAATTTTATTTGCCATAAACTTATATAACAAGAACACAGAGACAAAATAAATATTACTTTTTTCTACATATTAAAATAATAGATGGGGCCTAGCATGAAACAAATTACAGATTTGAAAAATAAAATTACAAATGAAAATATAAAAAATAAAAGGACATAAAACACCTAAGGACACTCTTCTTTTCGGAAGCGATATTTTTTTAGAAATAAAAGAAACATCGAAATATTTTAAAATTTGCTTAAAGTCTTTATTTAGGAGCCATTTATTTATTCATATAGTTTGTCCAAATTGCAACTGAATTGCAGACCTAGCAATACATATTTGTATTATTTAAAATGTTATTCAAAAACTACTTTCAAAATGGATAGGGAGCATGGGGAGCATGGAGCATGGGGAACATGGGGAGCATAGGGAGCATGGAGCATGGAGCATGGATCATGGGGAGCATTGGGAGCATAGGGAGCATGGGGAGCATGGAGCATGGGGAACATGGGGAGCATTGGGAGCATAGGGAGCATGGGGAGCATGGAGCATGGGGAACATGGGGAGCATGGGGAGCATAGGGAGCATAGGGAGCATGGGGAGCATAGGGAGCATAGGGAGCATGGAGCATGGAGCATGGAGCATGGGGAGCATGGGGAGCATAGTGAGCATTGGGAGCATGCATAATTTATAGTTCTTAGTTTGGTTTGGTTTATTGTGTTTAACGCCACTTTCAACGATATGTCAGTTATATCGAATATTTCTTTGTGATCAGATTAAATATTAATTGTTCCAAACTCTAGAATTATGATACATGTTGATTGTAAATTATAATAATCTATTTATCGTGTATCGTTTGTTGATTCTACAATCCGTTAATTTGATACTAATAAGCTATTGGTGTGATTCTATTAAATTTGTTGTTGAAAACATTTATTAAAAAAGTGATCCGACATATCTCTTCTGTTATAATCTATTCAAGATTTGATTATTAAATAATTTAAAAAAAAATAGATTGGAACAATTTTGTTTATAAATGACAGGATTACTTGTGATTTAACACCTGTCCTTGATAAAAATTAACATAGTTATCATTTTAATAACTGTTTTCATTAACTTCAAAGAATATTATGATAATAATTCAACGATATTTATCTTTTAATTGTGCGATAAAGTTTGCCATTAACTTGCGACAGGTATGTGGTTTTCTCTGGGTACTCCGGTTTCCTCCACCAATAAAACTGACCGCCACTATATAACTGAAATATTGTTGAAAGTGGCGTTAAACACCATAAACCATAAACCAAACAAAATTCTTTTTAAGTTTTAACTGCCTTAACAAGTAATCAAGACAAAGTAATTTTTGATGATGGTGTTTGTATTTAAATGAATAAATCGGAAACTAGTATACAAAAAAAAAATTAAAAAAAAACGTTTCATTCTAACATAACCTCCTTCTTTCGCTGTGTTGACAAACGAGCGAGTTATCCATTCGGTATTTCATTAGCACATGCGCCGGTGAATGTGACTGACATGTTCATTGGCAGCATAAATTGTAACCCGAATAATGCCGATAGAGGGCGCAGTTACATAAATTGTGTGCGACATTTTCCGCAAGCGTAAATATAAATTACCGTCTTCCAATCAAAGTATACTACAGTATCTGTACTCTTAGACATATCAGAATTGAAATAAATATATACAGATTTCAATAAACCTTTTGCACATTCCAGATTTGGTTCTAAATTTATTTATTTACACTTTTTATACGACTTTTTCTTCCTTTACGACAGTCTAGCAAGAGGAATGAGAAGTACAAGGAATTTTAGAATAACGTTCTCATAATTTGTAGATATGTATTTGAACCTTGTAAAAAAAAAATCAGAGCATAAGTGTACAACTAATTTATGAAATTAACAAGTCGCTACAAAATTATAATTTTGAAAAGATTATTGGGAAAACATACATATATTAACTTCATTGAACTTCGGATGAAAGAGAGCTCTTTTTGCCCGTCTTGGTAATGGGGAAGTAACTCTTGTAAAACGAATAATTTTATAATGTTTATTTGCAAATATAATATTTTTGAATTTAATCAAAGCCGGAAATGTGCAAATGGTTTATTGAAAACAAGTAATGATGTATGGAAATCATTTAAAAAAACCACTTTTCGTCGAAGTGTTTTTGCTTCTTTGACTGAAATTCTAATTTATTTATTTATTTATTTATAAATAATATTGTAGAATGTATGTAGACTTCACTTAAGTCCAAACTCAATATAGCATTTTTCATATTTATACGAGAACTGGGGTGCGTTCAACATCGTAGCTGCTATGTTAAGCTACGTAGAAAAATCCTATTGAACGGAAAGCTAGCCTAGCCGCTACGTAGCTCTAGCTAGCTTAAAAAAATTATGCTAGCTTTGGAATACAAGATGGCGGCAAAAACTAAATTTAATTTCGTAAGGCAAAAATAGTGGCATTGCAGGAAGTGACAACGCTTTTAATACGGATGATAATTTATTAAGGTAACTAGACAAATACGATTAGCTAAAATGTTCAAAGAAATTATTCTATATGATTGGCGCCATATTTGCTAGCATTGCTACGTAGATAATCGTTCAATAACGTCATGGCTATTTTACCTAGCAGCTAGGCTAGCTGCTACGATATTGAACGCAGCTCTGATCTATATCTAAATTAATCTTTAAAATGGAAGCTTATTACTAGATTTCTTTGATTTTTCGTTTCAGAAATTATTCAGCATCCTCTATAGTATAATGCAGTTGTCAATAATAGTTTCATCTTAACACACCAAGAGGCCAAACAGATTCATGTGGAATAAAAAAAAATGGCGCCTTGTCGATTTATAGCTGGTCTTCAACCAAAGTGACAAACGATGACGTCCAAGACGAATGTAAACGGCAGCTGCATTCTCCAGATGCCTGACTCAGCTTTCCATCTTCTAAAGACATACAACATATTAAGCATAAATGAAACCGAAATTTTGTTGTTTAGAAATGGAACTTATTAGTGGTATTTGACTCTACAAATTAAATGAGCAAATCCTCATAAACACGTTAGAAGATAACATTGCTAAAACATTTGTTGATAGAAATTCATTGAATGATATTTTTATTGTTGAATATTTATTAAATCTTTACTAGTTTTTATTTAATCTTTAAACATTTTGTAATCCTAGTAACACGGTTTCTAACTAGCTGCAGAGCCGTAACTCTTGGTGGTTTTGTAATGAACGTTGAGATACGGATATCACCTCTTGTAAAATTGCGAAATTCCGACTCGAACACAGATCGAGCCTTTCGGGTAGTATTTACTCATTAGTCGATTATTGTAAATTGATATCGTTCGGTTCATTAATTTTTGTCCACAACTTCCATAATTAATTACCTTTGCATTTTTATAGTTATGTCCTTAAGACGTATAAATGCCGATGTTCTCAATTCCGCCCAAAGAGTTCCTCCTCATTAACTACGTGAGACTATACCAGAAAATAATTTCTCGAAGATCTGGAACAAAAGATGGACTTTAGAACAATAGGCGTGTATCCCCATTTAATGGCGTATATAAATATGCAAAAGTATTAACTATGGAAGATTGTAGAAAAAATATTTAATGAACCAAATGATAGCAAATCGCCCATTC
Organism: Gigantidas platifrons; assembly: GCA_002080005.1. Lineage (NCBI taxonomy): Eukaryota > Metazoa > Mollusca > Bivalvia > Mytilida > Modiolidae > Gigantidas > Gigantidas platifrons. The sequence continues at coordinate 563,728 of MJUT01042310.1, read as the reverse complement.
GACAATCTCAGCAAATGAATTTATATTACCCAGAAGGCCAGTCTGAATTCCTCAAGTTAACAAACGGATGAACTCCGTAGCCTTGAGGGGGGAAATATCATCGAGAGCTACGGTTCCGCAGGTAGGTTTCTGACATTAGCCGATTTTGGCTATACTGTTTATTAGACCCTTTGGTGTTCTTCCTCCCAAATATTCTTAAATTAGTTGCTTTTCCAATCATTTGGTTTTGGGTGTACAAAATGTAGCAGGTTATTCCAGAAACGCATCGCGTGCGCTTTAAATATTAATTCTACATTTTTATCCGCTAACCAAGGGAGTTCTGTCGTGCATAGAATAATAATACTTTCTGAATAATAATATTTTACTATTTTAGATCGACATATTAATTACCATGACTTACGCAACGCAATTTATTTTTCGTCATAAAACAATCTAATTTCTTTTTGTGATTTTTATTCGTGTCCTCGTTTCTATGTTTTATTGATTGGCTAAATAGTATATTCCACATCTGTTTCTATGTTTTCCCACCAATTTATTCTTTCAACACTACCCGTTTCAATTGATTTATTTTCTGTTTAAAGTTTTGTGGTCGTGATCGTATGGTAGTTGGATTTACAACTATCTGTGCAATAAATGCCTATCACCACTTTGGAGTCCCGCTGATAGCTAGGTGTGCTCGATACAACATTATGTGATAAAGTTTGTCAGTGACAGGTCGGTGATTTTCTCCTTGTACTCCAGTTTCCTCCATCAATAAAACTGACCTCCACGATATAATTGAAATATTGTTGAAAGTGGCGTTAAACACCATAACTATGATACCGGGTATATGAACAAAATGGTCAATTTTTCACAAAGCACAACAAGAATCCACCTTCTGATTCGCCATATTCTCCTGAAGCGAAATAACGATAGAGAGTAAAGAAAATATAGACATTTTGGACATACACAGGATAAACCATCGAATAGATGACCAACTATCCCACTTTGACTGGGGTTTAATGGATCACTACATACATTTTGATTTTTATTGATTAACTAGAGATTAACAACTATAAAACAAACATGGACAAACAATATGCAAAATGCCTGCATTTTCACCGAATCGTCTGTTACATTATACTCTATAGAGTATACGATTTATAACTTGATCACAATGAGTTGCAAACACCCAGAGAAATATTTTTGCATTGTGTGTGGTCATTCAAGGCCTGATCAATTCTGTTTATCGTGTCACGTTTTATTTGTTTCACTGATAAACATTCTTGCGACAATTTTTTTTTTGGGGGGGAGTATGGGGTTTAACGCCACTTCCAACAATATTTCAGTTATATCGTGGCGGGCAGTTTTATTGGTGGAGGAAACCGGAGTACCCGGAGAAAACCACCGACCTTCCGCAAGTCACCGATAAACTTTATCACATAATGTTGTATCGAGTGCACCTCGCCTGATGGGTTTCTAACTCACAACGTTGGTGGCGATAGAAACTGTTTGCATAGGTAGTTGTAAATCCAACTACCATACGATCACGACCACAACGGCCCCTAACAGGGCTATGTGAGTCTCACAACACATTGTACCTATCAAGGATATATTCTTATGTTCAGCGTTCTTGTTTATTTTTTTATTATTATTATTATTGTTTTATTTCTTTTTTTTTTTGTATTAATTGTTCGTGACGCTGTATTTGTTGCTGTCGTTGAACTGAACAATTCTTGAAAGCGCATTTTTTTTTTCAACTGAAAGATTGTTGGTGGTTGTATATTTGTTGCTGTTAATTGAAAAAAATATTAAAGGGTAGTGTATTTTTATTCGTTGTTGAACTGATAAAGTAATGGGACCTAGTGTGTGAATGTCGTTCAACACTAAATGAGCATTTATTCCAGCTAGCTCACTGAAACAACAGTCGGCGGATAGATATGTCGCTCAACTCTGGTATATTTTCCTGATGATTCAGAACCAACCACTCTTTGTTGTTACTCCCTAATGCTGCCGAGTAGTAAATACCATTTTAGTTCCTTTGGCTTGACTCGAGCGTGGCTCAAACGCACGATCTACCACATTTCAGTCGAATATGCAAAACAAAAAATACACCACCGCTGCAGTCAACAAATTAGTGGAGGTACAAAAACTGTAGTGTATTTGTCGACAGAAAGTTTATTAACAGTGGTGCATTTGTTGTTGGTTAACAAACAATTGAATGGCTAAGGTGCATCTGTTGTTTAATTGGTAAATTAATAGTAGCACTGCACGAATTGTTGAGTATTTTCTACTGTATTCGTTTACGTTGTTGAACTGAACAATTATTAATGGCAATGTATTTATTAGCCTCGTTGAATTGTACAATTATTGGTAGCAGCTTAGTGTTGTTGAATGGACAGATTATGAAGCAAGTATGTTTTGTTGCTGTTGAACGAAGAATAGTGTTGGCAGTTTATTTGATGCATGAAAACTGGAATATCAATAGCGGCGTTGTATTCATTACTGTTGTTGAACTGAAAGATTTTCTGATGACAATGTAAATGTTACAGTTGTTCAGCCAAAAGATTAATGTCGGCAGTGTATTGTTTCAGTTTATTGAACGGAGGTTGTTTATTGCAGTGCATTTGTGGTTATCGTTGAACGGAATAATTGGTGGAGGCCGTGTAGTTGTTAGTGTGGGGCTTCGTTGGTCTCGGTGCTTTGTATTTTTGTGGTTTGCATCTTTGTATCAGTTGTCTTTTCATGTGCATGAATACTGTCATTTTTAGTTACGCAATTGACATTTGCAATCTACATTTCTATTCACACAAACAAAAATGAATTGCATGTCATTCCTTCACATTTATCCAAAAAGTCCTGATGTTTTCTAAACACATGTATTTTATATCTGTTACACCACATTTGACATTGTCCAATTATTATAGAGCAGAGTTTGAAGATATCAAAGGGGTGATCAGAATCCATATATCGAAGAAGAACAGACAACACAATGGCCAAAAGAAAAAGTACAAAAGGACAAACAACGATCAACAAAACATACACATAAAACTAAAGATCGAGTAACACGAACCCCACTAAAAACCGGGGGTGAACCCAAGTGCTTTGGGAGGGTAAGTAGTTCCTGCTCCACTAGTGGCACCCGTGAAAAAAAATCTCAAAAGTTTAATTTGGGTTTCAATACATGTAATATTTTATTCTCCCATGTTTTGTAACGCATCAGTTTTATTAAAAATTAAATCATGTATCATTTAAAAGGTCTACTTAAGTTATCAACGAAAACAGTTTTCAAAGTAAATTGCCACGTTTGTCTGCATCAAGAGCTCTTGTTATATAATTATTGACTTTACCCAAACCATTGTCAAGTCAATTCAAATATATCTTTTTCATCTAAGTAGAAAATAAATTAACTTTTTGAAATCCCATATCTCCTTGTCTATACAAAAAAAGTACTTGAATTGTTTTTAGAAGACAAATACATTCAGGGTTATCAGGACTCTTTTTGTCACATGTAAATGAAGCATTACATAAAAAAATGAAAGAGTTTGACTGAGTCATCATGGTCAAAGAGATGCTTTACTTTCAATCTTTTCTCATTGATGTTTGCATATCACTTGAGAAAATTACTCCCAATTATCCTTTCACCGTTAAAGTAAACATTCTAATGACCACATTGGTGTGTTTAAGGATACTGTAGATAGATAAATATAGATAAAGAAAACGACAGTCTCCGATGCCTTCAAATGTAGAAAATGACAATCGTGGGAATTTGTTTCAGAGTTGTAGAATACCTAGTGTAACAAGGAAGACATGGAATTTGTCCTATAAGATGTCGTTACTCTCCAGATATATAACCACCAACGGTACAGAAATGTAAATCGTTTTAACCAAAGTCTGATACATTGAGATTCTCTTATTTTGTTACGTGTTTACCGTTGAGATCTCTGATCTGTAAATGTACATTTAATTGCATGTCACACAAACCTACCAAGATAAAAACATAATCGGACTGCCGAATGACCGGCAATGGTTGTTATATAATCTGTTATCAACAATATCAATCATTCATTTCATATCTATTTTGTTTTGACAATACCGAAAGGGCAATCAAAAGTGGACAATCTAGAGAAACTGCCGACAAGACGAAGAAAAACCAAGCAGAAACACAACACAATACGTGTTGGACAGCACTATGCGCAACCAAATACAAATGACGTATATAAGACATGAGTACAAACAATTACGATTCCATCTAAGGTCATAGGTAATCTATATGTACACGAGCACACACCCGTTGACACCCAGTTACCAATAAAATGAAAAACAAAAACAAAACCCATGCTGTCGGAACATTTCCAAAACCCATACTGTCGGAACATTTCCAAAACCCATGATGTCGGAACATTTCCTAAATCAAATATAAAAACCGTAGAAAGAGGTAAAAACGATACTAGTACCCCTAACACACAAATACATGATCGCTCACTTTCCTCGTTTGGTACATGAACTCCAATAAACAGCGGCGGGGTTAAACTAATTTTATTGACACAAACCTATCTTCTTAGTGAAATGATTCTGTCATAATAGTGCTTCCCACATGTGAGTAAAATTTATTTATTTAAACTAAAAGGAAAGATGTATTGTTTATTTAGAAACTCAACATCATATTTCTTCAATCAAGTTTCTGCACTGATCTTCAGATGGGTATATACCAATACAAATAACATAAGTGAAATAGTACTGAAAAGAAGAACTATAAAAAACGAAGTTTGTATGAGTTGCAAACATACATTTTGAAAATATCAAGTTCTATATATTAGCACTGAAGCTACTCAGTGGGAGATGAATATATTTACTATTCTAACATGACGCCCTTCTTTCGCTTTGTAAACAAACGAGCGATTTATCGATTGGGTATAATCTCATTAGCACATGTGCCGGTGCATGTGACTGAATTTCCCGTCGTAAATGTACATGTTGATGAATTATCGTCTGCTCTAATTTGGCAGCATAAAATGTGTGCGACATTGTCTGCAAACGTAAATATAAATTACCGTCTTCCAATCAAAGTATACTACCGTATTTGTACTCTTAGACATATCAGAATCGAAATAAATCATGGAAGCCAAGAATGTGTTTTGAGCTTTAACATGGATTGGCGGATATTTTAGTAAATTTTATCCCTCGTATACTTATATCCGCCAATCCATTTTAAAACTTAAAGCACATTCTGACTTCCATGATTTATTTCTTAATTAAACTATTGCAATTTATAATGCAGTGCCTTTATCAAGGACATTGTCAAATTCACGATATGGTGGTGTTTTACAATAACTGCCAGCACTCTGATTCGGTAAGAATATGGATATGATATGAACAAGCAAACCAAATGACGTCAATATTTAAACAAAGAAATGAATAATGCATGTCCTCAACGAGATGAGAACAAGTACAAACGGTGGCGCCCAATTCGTACTGTGTGGAAAATATGTCGGTGGAAGATTTTTAGCTTACTGTTTGTATTAATATATTGTACACTGCTCTCAAATGGCAAATGGATGTTTCCCCTCCCTAATTAGATTTCATTATAAGATGTATATATTATGTCTGTACGTAATTGGATAATCAGAACTCAGAGTAAACCAAAGCCAGAAGGGATGTTCAAGAAAATGGGAAATCTGCGTTAAAAAAAAACAACAGAGACACAAGCACAGATTCAAAATAAAAACAAAAGAACAAATGAACTTCTCCCCAAAACCGGGCAAGGAGATAAATTTCCCCAGAGCGATTAACATCTCCTATCCCATCAGTTGGCATAGTATAATTCTTATATAAATTAATTTTAATGTATTGGGGGGAAATCATTCTAATTTAATAGTAATTACGTTGTGAAACTGACCTATGTGTACATAAGGTGGTGTTTATATAGACTGTAAGTGAGAGGAATACAAGAGAAAAAATGGTTTGCGAACACAAGTCAAACACAGCAGCAGATCTTTTTTTTCCTGCTTATACTGAACCGGTAAGTCCATCCAGTTGTTAATACTACTCAAGGTAAGTGTACTTTCTGAGGTATGTCCAAGAATTATCTTAAATACATAGTCGTATTTTCAGATATTCACGAACCTGAGTTCGTGTTTATAAGATCAAATAAATATACTAAAATTTATAAGATTGAGCAAGTATTCTAATAGGTTCTTCGAAATTTAAAACGTTTAAAGTTTATTTTAAAAAAAATTTCGTACAAAATTTTACACATTGGTATAATAAATTATTGTAACATAAATTCGCATTTTTCCTTTGATGTTTTTATGCAGTAATCAACTTAAAAATAGTGAACTTTTACAAACCATGGTTTAACATGAAGATCTTGATGTTATTCCATGATTTTGACGTCACATGAGAATAACAGTTAAGTTTCTATGGAAGTGGGAGGAGCTTGCGTCATGGTTTAATATAAAGATCCACATGCTATTCCATGGTTAACGCGGACGTCGAAGAGAACACCCTTTTTTGTCAATCCTGTAATTTCTGTTACAAACCATATATACCATGGATCTTACGAATGAACTTATTTAAACCAACTCATTCTTCGGATTCGTTGGTTTAAATGAGTTAATTCGTAAAATCCATGGTATATATAATACATATGCTGCATCAAGTATGATTGGTATTAGAGGTTAGTTTCTAGTGTGAAAAGAAAAAGGTATTTACTAAATTTACTTCAATCCGCACCCTATAGATTTTACCAGTCCATTAAGTATTATATATACCATGGATCTTACGAATTAACTTATTTAAACCAACGAATAAGTTCATGAGTAAGATCCATGGTATATATGGTTTGTAACAGAAATCAATTTTGGGTGCTTTCGTCGAGCTCCGCGTTAACCATGGAATAACATGTAGATCTTTATATTAAACCATGACTTAAGCTCCTCTCACTTCCATAGAAACTTAACTATTATTCTCATGTGATGTCAGAATCATGGAATAACATCAAGATCTTCATGTTAGAAAATGGTTTGTAAAAGTTCGCTATTTTTAAGTCGATTACTGCATAAAAATACCAGTGGAAAAATGCGTATTTATGTTACAAAACTACTTAATTCCTTAAATTTGCGATATTTAAATCCAAGACCAATATGATTTTGTTCTCCCATGCTTGTTATTTTTTTTTCATGCTTTTCAATGTTTCCTTCAAATAAGGTGTGGAATATAATGTCAAAATTGTGAATTATATAAATACAAATAATTTTTGAGCATTTTTAATAGCGAGAATTAATAACGTGTACAACATCAAGTGAACAGTGAAAACAAATTAAAAACAAATTATATAATACGATACAACAATGGCCTAGTAATTTATCTAACAAAATGTTCTATATATTTCTATTTTGGAGGAATTTGTTATTGCTAGTCTAAAGGCCCTGTTACACGGTAAAGCAAGTATCGCGATACTTGAATCATGCAACTTTTTGTATCATGATCCTTGTCAGTTTACACATTAAATCAAGTAGCATGTATCATGGAGATTTTATTTACAAATTGTTCCCGCCAAATTGGAGAATCCTGACAATGAAGACATTATCATCCCTGTTTGTATTTTGCTAATTGTTGCTGGAATTCAGCAATACATCGCTACTTTTTTCCCTTTCCAGCCATGTTTTATTTACCATGTGCTGACCATGTGATTTTATTTGTTGATGATGTTGTAACCTCCTGACCTCAAACCAAGATCTCTGATTGGTCAGAGATAAAATGTATCGTGATCCTTGCTGTACAGAATAGAACATGTTCTATCCCAAAGTGGGTATCATGCAACTTCTAAAAGTTGCATGATACATAGTAATAGCACTGTTTACACTGTATTTTTTTGGTTTATGATACAGGTATCATGATACTTGCTTTACCGTGTAACAAGGGCTTTACAGGTTATACCTATTTCATATATAATTATGCTATGCGAAAAAGTGAACTGGTACGACAATCGATGAATATAATCCACCATAGAACATTTATGCAATATAGCATTCTGTTCAGAATCTTCATCAAGATGTATGTAATATCACTCTATACGTTCACTTATTCAATTTGCAACGTTAAAATGATACGGTTTATTGAAATCAATGGAAAAGCACTGGAATCAACCACTTTAACAAACGTGTTCTAAAACTCGTATACATAAGAACTAATTTGGATAGGCGATTTGTTATTTAACGTAAATTCAGTTATGGTCATGACGAGCAATCAAATGTCAAATACATAAAAGGTGGGTCTTTGTGATAGGCAGTTACGGGTGGAATTTTAATTGCCATAAATAAAATATAGATTTGGCCTGTGTTGTACCAACAACGATCATTTGTTAGGAGTTTCTTCTTTTATTCTTTTTCATGCAAGACAGTAGCATTCCATCAGTTCGATATAACCATGTACCTCCAGTCGGATGAATTTTACAAGCTTTTTGTTCCTCTCGACACCAACTATTGCATTCGGCTTCCCCTCGGGTGATGGTTGGTATCTCGGGGGACAATAAACTTGCTATACTCATACCAGTCAATAATTGTTTTATTATACCGAACAACATAAGAACCTTAAATACCATGGACATACACAGACACGATGAAACTGCATAAACCGAGTGCAAATGAATCAATAAACATGACGAAACCAATATTATCACATATTTTGTTTATGTGCAGAGGTTCAAACTTCCGAGATGTCAATACAACATTAAACGTCGAGACAAAACTTTTTTTAACTAAGTAAAAAAGATGTTCATCACTGTATAATTTTTACGAATCTTCTGAACATATTGGCTCCTTATGGGTTGCAGTACCCTTCACTTGCTTCTTTATCTTGACAATGACAGTCTTGAACATTTCATTTTTAATGGTATAATGCTCATTGTTAATAATTTTCTCATCTTGTGATCTTAGGAAATGTTTTTGTCGAAAGCGTTTTGCTGATTTCTTTGCATAAATAATCCAATTGGCTTTTTTTTTACCTCTGCATACAATTTCCGAAGTACAAAGACGACTTCTTCAAGTGAAGTAGTGTCCAGGTCATCTATGTTTTTTTTTATCGCTCCATCTTTTTCCAGTAAATAATCATTTAAAACACATTTCGCTACACGCACTACCTTTTTGGTACCTTTTGGGTATTTATGTCCTTTAGTAAAGAATCAAAAACTTCATCGTTCAACAACACGAACATGTTCACCATGCTTGTTGTCGTCTGCCGATTTCGGGATTTTTAGTTTAACATACGAAACTCCAGTGAATTTTCAAGATCCATTCCCGTGTTTCCTCCAACGAATAAGGAGGATCAAAAGTTCTACGAAAATATATCGCGTCTCTGGTGATTATCACAGCCGAGGTGAATAGTCTTTTGGACTATTCACCATTGCATAGTTCACAACTCATTTACTAGTAAATAAAATATGTATGACCATGTCTGTATGCTTAGTAGGAAAACTTATATAAAGGTAAAATAATATGTATTATTGAAATGCGACCAGTTTTGCTACAATGTTCCATAATATAATGCATGTTTATAGTTGAAGTGGAATGTCAACACGGATTCATTAAAAACATGTACGTCTTAATCTTTTTTTGACAAGTATACATGTTAGAACGTGGCATATCCCGGACTGACTATGATCTTGTTGGTTTTCCGGGATCCGTGTTACTCGTCGTTTTAGTTTTTTGTGTTTTCCTATTATGTCTTTACGTTCTGTGTTCCGTGTTGTGATGTCCGTTACGATTTCCGCATAAAGCATGTTGGGTTCGTCTTTACCTCCAGTTGTTTGTAGGAGGGTTCATGTCTTATTTATGTTATTTGTGTTTGTTGGGTTCGTCTTTACCTCCAGTTGTTTGTAGGAGGGTTCATGTCTTATTAACGTTATTTGTATTTGTTTGCGCATAATGGTGTCCAACACATATAGTGTTGTGGTTTTGTTTTACTTTTCTTCGTCTTGTGTATCCTATGTTGCCAGTTTCTGTGGATTGTCCATTTTTGATTGCCCCTTCGGTATTCTCTGACGTTTATTTCAACCTATATGGACATACCATATACAATGCACAATACTATATATCAACACATATCGGTTTATGTTATTGGGTGTGTATATAATTGATGTAATAAATATCAGTCGGATTAATAAAGGGTGTTGTTCCATCATAGATATTATATATTAAAACCACAAAATACGCAAGTCTTGAAATATTGTTTACAAGAGATGACTAATTTGTCTTACGAAACACTACAAATATAATTATGTAAGAAATTATCTGATCAATTCATCAAAATTAGCATGAATCTCAAAATTAATAATGATCATTAATAATAAAAATTGTAGAAAGCACATACACATGGGCATAGTGTCTCCCTGTTAAGCATATCTATTTGTTAGTACGAATGTTTCACAAGTAATTTCCAAGTTTAACAGAAGCTTTGAATCTAAAATAAGAGGAATAAAAATAAAGTTTTTGCCCAAAATAACATAAAATATTATTCATTTTCGAACATGAGCAAGATCCTCGTAATAGAAGTCTTACTGTAAAATGTTATAAAACAAAAATGAACATTTTTCGAAACCTCACTTTTTCAACAAAAAATGTTTTAGCAATACATAATATTCCATAACATCATTTCTGAGCTTAACTACGGTCATTCTGCGAAAACGTTTCCTTTAAAATATTTTCAGAAACTAGCAAATATTAAGTCATTTACAATGAACAGTTTTCAAAATTCCTGTTATTTTCATAAAAAATTAAATTGTAACCCAAAATAATATTGCGATATCCCCCTTGTTGTCTAATGTTATATTATTCATTTTGAAAATGAGGAGATATATTTTGATATATAGCTAATATATACATGTGTAATTTCAATTATCCCTGAATGGTTTCAAAAATTCGTTTTGGATAAATAAAAAAAACAAAGCAATAAAATAAGAATGGAAAGAGTGTCTTAGAATATATGTAGTATATACTTTCCTATCATATTTTCGAAGTCAGTATGATATTGTCCTGAGACGGTATAGAATAAACATGGACTGGTACTGTAACCAATCAAACAATCTTATTACTTGGTTACACTAACATCATACATGTACTTAGCAAATAATAAAGTGGATATTTTGTCTTCATTACCCTTCTCTTCTAATTTAAAGTCAAACCATCTTGTGCAAAGGGTTTTTTTTGTTTAGTTTCACTTACAATTTTTAAGAGGAAATTCGTTTAGAAACTTGTTATGGAGACTGCTTAAACATTCTTTTCATAAATGTCGGAATAATGCTAAATTAGAGGCTACTGCCGCCTCAGTATTATATGGAGGTATAATATATATATATGTATATATACCTCCATATACAACTGAGGCGGATCTAACTCATCGTTGCACACCTCATTAAATTTTGATTCTTATTTATAGTTTCAGAGGTATTTTCTCCAACTAAACCCGTTCTTATTAAATTATAGTTGATAATTCATAATTGAAATTATGATTATTTTGTAGATGTTTGGAATTTTTTTTTACTTCATCCGGACATTTTGAAAGAACACTTTAAGTTCTTATTATGTTACTTATCAAATACTAATATATATTTGTACAAAATGTATTAATAATACCAAACAGACGATTTCGAATTTTACAAAAAAAATATTGTTTTTATTTTTTTATCTTATTTTTTGCATAATGGATTAGTATTTTGAAACTACATTTCTTGGAAGATTTGAATTCCTTTATTCCAATAACGTACATGAACCATATATATTTTACTTTGAAATAAAAAAAATAAGAATTGCATTCTTGGGAAACAGACTGCTCGTGCGAAACAAGGAAAATGAAAAATTTACTATTTCTCAATATCAATTAACTATGGCATGTAACGGTATATCTGATAAGTATTGACAGAAATTACCAACTGACTGATAAAGACAATGACGAACGAAGAATTCTGGAAATGACACTTTCATGGAGGGCCTACGCCGTTCATCCTCAGAGGAGACGTAACTGGTTAAAATCATTTTGGGTGAGACAATTCTTGATAAAATAGATCTTGTTTGTACCTTGTTAGATAACTAGATTTAGAAAATTAAGATTAATGTAAATAGAATTGGATAAAATTTGAAGGGTGATAAAATCGTATGATCTTTTTAATATTCTTTAATATTTATTCAAAGCTATTATTATTTGTTTTAAGAAGTGAGAAGCGCCATTTGATTCCACATGAAACACTTAAATGTTTCTCATGTTATTTTTTTCATATAACAAATCGAATAATAGTTTTGTAGCTTTAGATAAAATAGTATTTAAAGACTATTTTGATATTGTATTTTTTGTCGATAATTTACATGAAGGTGCATGTCCCAAAATGATAAACAGAAACAATACGCTTATTTCTGACACGAGTAGTTACGACAACACTTAAAACATATTGTATATTTTTATGCAGATCAAAACTGTTCTCATTTTCTGCAATAATTGATCTTCCACAAAAAAAAACTTTCTTTCTGCATTCATGAATTTTGAAAACTATTTCTTAGATGTCGCTTTATCTTATTCCGTTAGAATATATTAAATACATAATAAATGTCTTATATATTTGTCATATATTTATATTTTTTTATTTAAGTTTTATTGGAAATGAACAAGCGAATGGATCACAGTTTTTAGTTCCTTTAAATCACAATTTAATAACGAATTGTTAGAGAATAGGAATAAAAATACAAATACAGAGAAAACTTCTTAATTCTTAATGCTAGTTAATTTTATGAATATTTTTTCAGTACCATTTAATTCTTTCGTGTTATACCAGACATGTGTTATTTATTCTTTCTTTCTTTCTTTTTTATTATAAATTCAGAACGATACATACATGGAAAAAATAAAAGCGGTTTTTTTTTTTTTGTTATATGTTATTAAAAAAAACGGTACCATTTTTTTTCTGTAATAAAAGGCAAATATTTTGGTAAGTTTATATAGATCCGTCATTGACATTATTATTATTATTATTATTATTATATGCCAAAATATGAAATCAACACGATATTACTGGAATATTGTTGAGAGTGGCGTTAAATGTCATATCCTCTGTAAACATTATACCAAACTTACTAAAACTGTTTCTAGAAACCAATCTGATAGGCCGATAGCACACAGAGTTTGTACTTTTTTTTCTTTTTTAAATATTTATACGGTTTGCATGGGTTCAGTATTTGTTCTCCATTGTACAATTGTTGTATTTATTTTGTATTTACCATTTTGTCTTGTCATATTTTTTTTTAATAATTCTTCTGGCTTGGGTACTTTTTGCAGGGGTACTTTGCATTGTATAAGACTGGAATGTTAACTGTATATTTAATTTTTAACTGGAATGTTAACTGTATATTTAATTTTTAACTTAAATGTTAATTTAGTAACTGAAAAGGTTTTTTGTTCAAAACACAACTGAAAACCCAAGAAAAATTATTTAATAACATATGCAATCAAAATTACCAGAAACAGTTTTTTAAATTTCTTGTAGATTGGAAATTTTTTGGAGCTATTTTCACATGGTACAATATACTAACTTACATGTATTGTTCCATAATTATCAGAACATACTTTTTACTAATAGAATTCATTCTTTTTAATACATGTGGTAATTGTAAAAAATTATATTTGTTGAATATGCACGTAAATTTGTCTAGAAATCTATAAAACAAAATTTTTTTAAAAAGACAGAACAAACGTTATTGGGCTAATGATAATATTTGGTATATTATATTTAAGAAATAACTCATGGTAGCCAGAATTTATATTATTTCTACCATGGGTAGGCACTTTATGCCAATTATTTTACCCCGAACAGTTCCACAATCCCATAGAAACACAAAGAATACCACATTGTCGGAATAGTTCTAAAATCTAATAGAAAAACAAAGAATACCACACTGTCGGAACAATTCAAAAATCCTATAGAACAATTCGTAGAAAGAATCAAAATCAAAACCCTTAACAAAAAAAATAATGATCACTCACTTTCCTGGCTTGGTACAGTAATTTCAATAAAAAGTGACGGGGTTAAATTAGTTTATGGGGACCAAATCATAATGAATTCTAACATGACCTGCTTCTTTCGCTTTGTTAACAAATGAGTGAGTTATCCATTCGGTATAATCTCATTAGCACATGCGCCGGTGAATGTGACTGTCTTTTCCATTGGCAGCATAGATTGTGTGCGACATTTTCCGCAAACGTAAATATAAATTACCGTCTTCCAATCAAAGTATACTACCGTACTCTTTGACATATCAGAATCGAAATAAATCATGGAAGCCAGAATGTGTTTTGAGTTTTAACATGGATTGGCGGATATAAGTATATTTTATCCCTCGCTTCTGGCTCGGGATAAAATACTAATATCCGCCAATCCATGTTAAAACTCCCAATACATTCTGGCTTCCATGATTTATTTCTTAAATATATTATGTTAAATTATAGAAATTAAAATAAACTTCCACCAAAAAATGTGCAAGGACTGATGTGTTAAATTTATTAAAGCAATACAAAGCAAAATTTGTTGATTCACTTGGTTTGTTTTCATTGACATGCTGTCAAATTTTTGATTAAAACGTTGCATTTCACATGGAATGCTCTGACACTTTTATTCTATTTTTGTATGAATATTCCATGAACTAATATTCATATTTGACTATAGTAGAGCCAAAACACTCACATTTTTAGTTATGAAATATCAAAGGACTATTTAAAAATGTTACAAAACGAATCAATATTATATTCAAAGAATTAAGAAATCATAAAAAAAAACTTTGATTTAACATAAATTTGTTTGCTACTGAAAATAATAGAGCAAAATAATGTAAGAATATGCATTATTGTATTCACCGTGTCCAGCAATAAATCTACCCTGATAACTTATAACTAAATGCATGAAGTTAGTGGGAAAATTTTGTTGAAAGTTTTTTTTTTTCGAAATGTTCAAAACAATGACATTTTATTTGTTGTACTTTTATGTGTATGTATTTGATGCTGACTTCCTATAATCTGAAAAAAAACAAAAACAAAAACAAAAACAATAACAAAAAAAAAACAAACAAAATTTTAAAAACAAACAAAAAACGGATAAAGTGGGGGGTTTTTCCATTAAAAAAATCGTTGCAAAAAATATTTTAACGATTTTCTTTAAAAAAAAATATATACAAAAATCATTTTCTCACCATCTTATCGACGGTTCTTCCAAAATCAAAGCAAGTTATATGCCATATTGAGCAGAACAAGTAATCCTGCAGGGGCCTGTTTGACGAAGATGTCTTAGGACTTCAGACATATCTTATGATGGTCTTAGGACATGTCTTTGTCTTAAGTCTGTTTATCGGTTTTTTTTCTATTGGACCACATTCTATAATAATGGCATCATCTTTTATATGGTATTTTTTCTTGAAAACAAATTACATTTGTGAAATCTGTATAATTGTTCTTGAAAAAAGGACATTTGTTGAATCTGTATAATTGTTCTTGAAAAAAATGTTTCATAACATTTTTTCAAGAACAATTATACAGATTCAACAAAACTGTTAGAATTAGACATTTTGCTTTGTGGACAATATTTGAAATAAAAAAATAGTTAGATAAGATTAAAACAAACATTCGTACTTTCAATTATTTCTAATACTATTGGGGGAAAACTAGGACCAATTAATAAATCTAATTGATGTAGTTTCCATCAGAAATGAGAACTTCTTAACTTTTCTTTAAAACTAATGGATAGTTTTTACCATTTATCCATGTTGTCCGATTAAATATTTATATACGAGGCGCCTGATCCGAAATTTACCAAAACAAGCAGCCAAACATATCCATTATACGGGTATTTACTGGCTTTTAGCAGACGACTGAAGTTTCTTATCACTATGAAGGCACTAATGAAGATTATTATACCCCGCCCAAATAGTGTAGTTTAAAATAACTACGAACTAAACCATGTAAAATCCCATAGAATAAGTTTTGATATAAATGTATAAAGCAAGGTGTAATGTTTTTAGAAAACATGCGATTTGTTAGTAAAAACTTTGAATCTCTGTCTATGATATCCAAAGCAAATCGTGATTTTCCCAAACAATGAAGTCTATTCTCAACAATTACGGATATATTCGCTTGTTGTATGCAAATATTATTTACAATAGCAAATAAAAGTAAAGACACCTGTATATCTGTATATATATATATAATGATTTAACAGATTTGACTTCATCTGTTGTAGAATGTTATTTTATATACATGTACATGTATTTACAGAGAAAGATCAGTTCAAAAAAGACCAAAGCAAAAATGAACAACGCAACAATTAGACAAACGAGATCACATGTCATAGAACAACATCACAAATTCGACCCCTTCCATCATAGAACAACACAAAATGGATAAGCAATGCCCCTTATATCACAGAACAACAACAACAACACAAAATTGACAAGCAATTGCTCATTATATTACAGAACTACAACACAATGATATTGCTTATGTCATAGAACAACAACACAAATGGATCATCAAATTCCCTAATATGATAGGACAGCACAAAATGGGCAAATACCAATTTATATAATCACAGTAAAACACAAGGTAGACAAGCAATATCCCTTATATTAGAACAAGACAAAATATCCCTTATATAAAATAACAATGAAATGGACAAGCAATATCCATAATACAATATAACAACATAAAATGGAAGAGCAATATCCCTTGAATAATATAACAACATGAAATAGACAACAAATATCCCTGATATAATATGACAAGCAATATCCCTTGTGTAATATAACAACATGAAATAGACAACAAATATCCCTGATATAATCCTAATATAATATGACAAGCAATATCCATCATATCAGAGAACAACACAAAATGGACAAGCAATATCCTTTATATCACATAGCAAGAACACGAAAGGGACAAATATATTTCTTATATCATAGAACAGCACACAATAGACAAGAAATATCACTACAATCATATACTAGTCAACAAAAGAAACGATACAAGGGTTTGATACTCAATATTTTCTATATAGAGAAATAAAATCGACAAAATAATACCGGCCAAGGAAGAACACGGATGTGATTCTGTTCAGAAAGTCTTGACAAACACGAGCCACGTGATATTTTGCATTGCCATGTTGAAAGACGTGATCAAAGTTTCACTGTTGCAAAAAAGGGCAGAACTATAGGATCAAGAATATCGTCTCTCTATTTTACGGCATTCAATGTTCCTTGAACAATTTTGAGCTGAGTGCGACCATCATGACAAACCCAGACCAGATCATAACACTTCCACCTCCAAAACGGTCGGACTCGTACACACACTGGTCCGTAAAACGTTCCCCACGCCTGCGGTACACACGATAACGTCCATCGCTATTAAAGGAAGTGAAAATCGGGATTCATCACTAAAAATGATGTATTGCCAGTTGTGAAGCCTCCACGACGGCGTGCACGAGCCCAGGCTAGTCTCGCGGTCATATGGCGTTGTTTACGGATTGGTCCTACCACCGGACGCCTACCTCGGAGTCCAGCTTCACGTAGTCTTCTGCGAAAAGTGTGTCCCGAAATTCGGAGTTTGCTAGAGTGAGTGTTCTACGGAAAGGCAGTGTCATCAGTAGTTACCATACGGTTCAGGAGGTGAATAAGGCGTAAATGTCTATCTTGACGTTGTGACGTTGTAACGTCACACGTGGCCTGCCGCTACGGGGTCTGTCATTCGTCCTACCTGTTTGTCGAAGACGAATCAATAGCCTTGGAATGGTTATTCTAGACACATTTAAATTAGTCATTCCAGCCTGAACCATACCCACCGCTCGCTCACGGTCATTTTGACGGAGCCGTGGCATCGACGTTCTTGTGAAAATTCAAATTTTCAGAATGGCAAATTGTTTAATTTTGTTAACAGCACAATTAATGACCGCAGGTGATTTAAATGCCTAATTCGATCATCGCAAAATCGATGATGGGACGGAAAATTGACTTTTCGGAATTTTTCCGTAACGGAACAGGATGTTAACACCCATTGAAACTTTACACACTGAGCGATCAGACATTCTAAATCAGACTTCAGATGTATGTCATTAACTAAGGAGGAGGAGGTTGTACTTCATTCGAAACACATAATTTAACTCCGGTTTTCTGTGAAGGTTCATATTGTTCATATTTCTACTCTTTTTTCCTGTTAAGTTTCTTAAGTAATGTTTCTATACTGTTATATATTCAGATTGTCCTGTGTCTCCATGAATATTACTTCTCATGTTTGTCTTGTTCACGTTATATATTTTTATGAACAAACGTCTGAACTAGTTTGCACTGTTATCTATCTGTATGCTACGTTTTACCTTCCTTCTGTATTGCTTTTATATTTACACCAAAATATTTGATACCGTTTTATCGACGTCTTCCGAAATGAAAGTTGATTTCAGAAGTCATCAATAAAACTGACCGCCACAATATAACTAAAATATAGATGACAAGAAACAAAAGTGTATTGAAAAGTAATTATGAAAAAGTATATGATATATGTGTTGTAAAATATTATTTATATACGTTGATTATAATCAATGATGGTTTCACAGAGTAACTTCAAAGGATCTTGGACTTTGAAGATAAATTGTAACAAGTATTGCTGAATCAACTATATTTTGTTGTTAAAAACAAATATATATATAGCTGAAAATGTCTTTACACGCCAATTATCTTTTTTTTAAAGTAATTCCATAAACCTCTGGTAGATAATCCTTAAATATTCATCCACATCGACGGTGTAATTGTTTAGCATGCTCGCCTCGAGTGCGGGAGATCGTGGGTTTGAGCCCCGGTCGGGTTTAACCAAAGACTATTAAATTGGTATTGCTGTTTTTTCCGCAATGCACACAACATTAAGGATTAAGGGTAAATACTGGTTGACTCTGAATCAGGGTAATATTTCTGAGTGTAGCTGCATGTCTACTCGTTGTTTCAGTGAGCTAGCACCACAAACATTCAATGAAGCGTGGCGGTCTAGTACAAAACAGACATCATGATCGTCTCATCAAAATGTAACTTGTTCTCGCTATGATATGGCTGACGAATTGTTTACTTGTTGTTAAACAACAATAACCCACTCCTAAATATTAGGTCATTCTCGATACCTATGATGGTAAAATGGTCAATAGAGCTATCTTGTCATTTTAGCTGATGTAATGATTCTGATTTGTATTTAAAGAACATTGTTGCCTGCCACGTTTAAACAGAATGCATAGCAGGCCATAAATATGCCTTAAACAGAAGAACAGCAGTCAAAGCACTGAACATTTATTTGGATTAATTAATTAAAATTAATTGTAATATATATGAACATATGGTCTTTATTCTCATGCATGTTTGTTTTTGTTTGTTTGATTGTGTGTTTGTTTTTTGTTTCTGTTTATTTTTTTTTTCCGCCATGTTATTTTGTAATTAATCAAAAATATCCGCCTCTACAACAGGCAAATTAATCATTGCGAAAATTACATTTTTATGGTAACAGCTTCCATTGAAAGAATATAACATTGAGATTCAGGAATTATTTACAATCTTTAATTGTTCTAAACAAGTGATATGTGAACCCAATTAAAAAAAAAACATATTCGCTTTCTATACGTGCACGTACAAGAAATCTTATTTACTTAATCAATTAAAAAAGTTTATTTTTGTTTATCAAATGAAAACGACACTACTGTCTCTATGGTTGTCCCGTTCAAGTGTCAAACAAAAGATAAAATAGTCAAAATACCAATATCATTTCTACATTAAAGCGTACTACTGATAGCTAACATGACTTTAGTATCATCTTCAAACAATAGTTAATGTACTGACGCTTTCCCCTGCTGGGAGCCGTGACCCCACTCGACCTATGTATATTCTCTGATCCACAGTGACCATAATGATATTCGCACCAAAAATCCAGTTAATTTGGGATAATTTTCATAAGTCAACAATCCCGCCTTTGTTATGGAGGAACGATTACAATTTTCTATTGGTTTATCCAGCGGGAGTATGTTGACGATTCGTGTGTACAACTGATAAGCACCGCCCATTGGTCATAACTTGATATTTAAAACCACTTTTCTCACGGAAAATTAGGAGATATCGGAATTTAGATAAACGTCAGTTCAATCAAAAGTGTTGACATTGTTGGACCGTCAGTCGGCAGTCCTGACTTACTAGTTCTGGTGGCTCCTTCTCGTAGTATTTTTATCAAATGTAACCTACACATGTACTTGAGAATTGCGATCTACAAATGACCTGTCCATGATAAAAACATTATGATCTTAAATTCCGGGCATTTTTCTTAACATGGTTTCTTCCGTCATACCACTTAGTGACATACCTTCTTTATTTTTGTTATTTACTATTTGCATTATTCATAATCACAGTATTGTTTATTTCATTATATCTAATAGCGAAACGAAGGTCCTTCCGTCCACACCTTCAATCTTTTACTCCCCTGAAACAAGAACAGTTTGAAGATACCAAAGGAGTAACCAGAAGCTGTAAGTCTAAGGACACACAACACAGAAGATACCAAAGGAGTAACCAGAAGCTGTAAGTCGAAGGACAGACAACACAGAAGATACCAAAGGAGTAACCAGAAGCTGTAAGTCGAAGGACAGACAACACAGAAGATACCAAAGGAGTAATCAGAAGCTGTAAGTCGAAGGACAGACAACACAGAAGATACCAAAGGAGTAACCAGAAGCTGTAAGTCGAAGGGCACACAACACAGAAGATACCAAAGGAGTAACCAGAAGCTGTAAGTCGAAGGGCACACAACACAGAAGATACCAAAGGAGTAACCAGAAGCTGTAAGTCGAAGGACAGACAACACAGAAGATACCAACGGAGTAACCAGAAGCTGTAAGTCTAAGGACACACAACACAGAAGATACCAAAGGAGTAACCAGAAGCTGTAAGTCGAAGGGCACACAACACAGAAGATACCAAAGGAGTAACCAGAAGCTGTAAGTCGAAGGGCAGACAACACAGAAGATACCAAAGGAGTAACCAGAAGCTGTAAGTCGAAGGGCACACAACACAGAAGATACCAAAGGAGTAACCAGAAGCTGTAAGTCGAAGGGCAGACAACACAGAAGATACCAAAGGAGTAACCAGAAGCTGTAAGTCGACGGGCACACAACACAGAAGATACCAAAGGAGTAACCAGAAGCTGTAAGTCGAAGGGCACACAACACAGAAGATACCAAAGGAGTAACCAGAAGCTGTAAGTCGAAGGGCAGACAACACAATGACCAAAAGAACAAATACCATACGGACAAACAACGATCTACAACACATTACATAGAAAGCTTAAGATCGAGCAACACGAACCCCTCTAAAAACCGAGGGTAAAGGTACTCCGGAATGGTAGGCTGTTGGAAGTCAGTGAAACTATTATGGATTCTTTAGTGAGTAGTGACATTGTTCACCCATATTTTACATTTTGGGTTCTGAAATGGTAGGTATCCCCATCTGAAACTCCTCTGAACCCAATGGAGTCTTTCTAAATAACTTTATTCGTTGAAAATGGTTAACGATATAGCTGTGATGTCGTGCAAGAGTCTGATTAAAAATATAGTGCTATAAATATATATATACTGGAAGTTATCAATTAAGAGAGTCCGTGGAAAAATGAACCATCTATATATTCTAAAGTAGTCGAAGAGTTTTATGACAATTTTTCTTGGATTCCCATCCAATAGTTTTAGTATACCAATAACTGCGTGTATACTTCTTTCTTTACCTATCTGTTTGTTCTGATATAATTGTTGTTGATAATACATTGTATATGGTCTTTACTTTACAGGATACCGTATAAGATATGGTCTTTACTTTACAGGATACCGTATAAGATATGGTCTTTACTTTACAGGATACGTATAAGATATTGTCTTTACTTTACAGGATACCGTATAAGATATGGTCTTTACTTTACAGGATACCGTATAAGATATGGTCTTTACTTTACAGGATACCGTATAAGATATGGTATTTACTTTACATGATACCGTATAAGATATGGTCTTTACTTTACAGGATACCGTATAAGATATGGTATTTACTTTACATGATACCGTATAAGACATGGTCTTTACTTTACAGGATACCGTATAAGATATGGTCTTTACTTTACATGATACCGTATAAGACATGGTCTTTACTTTACAGGATACCGTATAAGACATGGTCTTTACTTTACAGGATACCGTATAAGACATGGTCTTTACTTTACAGGATACCGTATAAGACATGGTCTTTACTTTACAGGATACCGTATAAGATATGGTCTTTACTTTACACGATACCGTATAAGATATGGTCTTTACTTTACATGATACCGTATAAGACATGGTCTTTACTTTACAGGATACCGTATAAGATATGGTCTTTACTTTATAGGATACCGTATAAGACATGGTCTTTACTTTACAGGATACCGTATAAGACATGGTCTTTACTTTACAGGATACCGTATAAGACATGGTCTTTACTGTACAGGATACCGTATAAGACATGGTCTTTACTTTACAGGATACCGTATAAGATATGGTCTTTACTTTACATGATACCGTATAAGACATGGTCTTTACTTTACATGATACCGTATAAGATATGGTCTTTACTTTACACGATACCGTATAAGATATGGTCTTTGCTTTACAGGATACCGTATAAGACACCGATGAATTTGATTTATATTCAATATTATATCAGCGGAGGTAGAACTTGAGTAAAAATGGAACCAAATGGCCAAGAAAATACAGAAGACGATCAAAACAATTTGCTGAACATGCATTGGTCGTCACTGAAAGACCCCATCGGTGGTGTAATGATTACCGTACTCGTATTGAGTGCAGTAGATCGTGGGTTCAGATCAAACTGAAGACTGGAAATATTGGTATTTCTGCTACTCCACTAAACAGACAGCATAAACGAGTAAGATCAAAGACTGGTTGGTTCGGAATCAGGATAATTGTCCAAATTGAGCGACATGTCTTCCCGCGGACTGTTGTTCCAAGGAACTAGCACTATAAAAATCCAACTGGCTAAGCGTATTTGTCAAGTTATCTCATCTCAATGTAACTTGTCCCCGCCATGATATGGCTGAAAACAAAAAATATGCTCATTTTGCATTAAACTCCAACCACTCACTCGTCACTTTAATATTGTTAAGGTTATGATTATTGTTTTTTATAGTCACTCTCAACAATTGTTTTCATCTGCATACGTAATTGTCGGAAAACGTTAACACCTGTGGTGGATATTGGGGACCGAACTCACTCCAGTATTGCTTGGCTTGTGATTAAAAGTCAACGACTTGATCCACTCGACCAACAATTCAAACAATGTACTTCGTTGTTTTTGTTATATAATATATATATATATATATAGTAAGCAGGTAAACACCTCCCCTGAAACCAGTAAATAAATTTTAATGGGACTTCAATTTAGGGATTCGTTTTATGATTTAATCCAAATCATTTAATTCTAAAGTAGTCGAAGAGTTTTATGACAATTTTTCTTGGATTACCATCCAATAGTTTTAGTACACCAATAACTGAGGGTATACTTCTTTCTGTTTGTTTTGATATAATTGTTGTTGATAATACAATGTATGTGGTCTTTACTTTACAGGATACCGTATAAGACACCGATGAATGGCCAAGAAAATACAGAAGACGATCAAAACAATTTGCTTAACATGCATTGGTCGTCACTAAAAGACCCCATCAGTGGTGTAATGATTACCGTGCTCGTATTGAGTGCAGTAGATCATGGGCTCAGGTCAAACTGAAGACTGTAAATATTGGTATTTCTTCTACGCCACTAAACAGACAGCATAAACGAGTAAGATCAAAGACTGGTTGGTTCGGAATCAGGATAATTGTCCAAATTGAGCGACATGTCTTCCCGCGGACTGTTGTTTCAATGAACTAGCACTATAAAAATCCAACTGGCTAAGCGTATTTGTCAAGTTATCTCATCTCAATGATATGGCTGAAAACAAAAACATGCTCATTTTACATTAAACTCCAACCACTCACTCGTCACTTTAATATTGTTAAGGTTATGATTATTGTTTTTATAGTCACTCTCAACAATTGTTTTCATCTGCATACGTAGTTGTCGGAAAACGTTAACACCTGTGGTGGATATTGGGGACCGAACTCACTCCAGTATTGCTTGGCTTGTGATTAAAAGTCAACGACTTGATCCACTCGACCAACAATTCGCCCATCATTGTAGGAAAAGAAATGATTTCTTTTATTAACATATCTGCAAACAATCGCCGTGACCACCAACATATCCCTCTCATTTTATAAGCGAACTATTTTAAAGACATGTTGATCTATGTTAAAATGCTTTACACATTTTTATTACTCGATATCGGGTATTACAAAGTGCATTATGCCGCCAGCAGATAAATTTCTATCCCGTGCTAGAAACTTCGCTTTTTATTTCGCAGTTTCTACAATTTATCGGCATTCTGAATCCCATACCAGATGTAGTTTCTTTAGTGGACTCCATGTACAATCTCTTCAATTATGCATTCAGCCTTAGGAATCCAGCTCCACAAGATTGAGAGAAACTAATACGAAGACTTCTACCCTTACGATTGGCGATTAGATGGTGGATGTGCACGGAAAATATGTCATGAAAGGAATTTCTCTGCCATAACCGATCCCTTCTAATACACAGAATCTTGAAATAGAGAGCTTTCTTAGGAGAGAACTAGGTGTAAGGAATTTTGTTCCATGCTCAAAAGCAAGAACACATCAACATCTTGGAAATGAGAGCAGTGCCGTTAGCTCAAGCTCATTTTGGGTGAACACTCATTACCAGTGATAATAGCCTAATTTATAACGTATAATAACATTGATGCCATACTTGAAAAATCACTTCTATTACAAATATTGTAATGAATAATAATTATGTAAATGTGTTTCCTTCATTCAGTTCGTCATTAAGTATTGTGTATTGTGTATTCTACTGCCTGCCTCTTGTAACAATGTACCGGTATTCTGTCAGAGTGTAATTCAAGTTTTGAAAATCCATGTCCTCATCTTCAGTTACACATTCTGATCCGACATATTTTAAATGGGCTGTCATGGTCTGTTGTTCCAATGGACACAAAATTGGAATTACATCAGTTTTTAAACAATCTGTCTACTACGGGGATGTCAACATGTATACATATTTACCACCAGATAAAATCACAAACAGAAACCATGTTTCCCAAATTCCACATTTAAAAGCTTGTAAAATCTGTATAACGATATATGTTGTGCGTTCCATCAATTCATTTTACTGAACATGGTCCTATGTTATCACAGTAAGCTAAACTGTAAGATCCAATTTATTGTTCCAGCGTGCCAAAACAGTCTTAATACAGAAACTTTCTCCAGACCTCTTCGACTTTCTCCGAGATCGTTTTTTTTATTAGTCTTAGGAGCAAAAGCTATTTTTCAAAACACTTTAATCATAAATAGGTGAGCTTAATTTTTAAATCTGAATCGTTACATTTGATTATATTTTCTTTCAAGCGATGATATTGTTTCAACGATCATCGTGATGTCCCTCGTTCATACTACTATCGCTCAGTCAATATATTTATGTTTGCAATTTACAGTTCCCAACTTTATTAAAGATAAAGTCAATCTCGCTCGGGGTTAGGTAACTTTAGACGATTTTTGCTATCTTATTTAGACCCCTTTGTTTACTTACTCCCAAATGCTTTTAAATTATTTGGCTTTCCAAGCTTTTGACTTTTCTGTAAAATGTTACTTCGTGTTGTGGTGTACTGTTACACATGGCAGATGCATTTCACACAACATACCAAGCAGGTTGTTATTGGATGAAATTGTGTAACATGGTAAACATTCTTACCTGTTTGGTCTGTTGTGTGAATTGCATCTGCCATGTGCTGCACACACAAAAAAGAAGTAACAGTACACCGCAACACAAGTAATATTTTACAGAGGACACCGTTTACATAACTGTGCTTTTGAGCGTACCTGCTGACGGTTATTCTAGAAACCTTTGTGGCACTGGATTATATATCTACGTTTATTAAATCTTGAAACAATATGATTATTTAGATTAGAACTTGCAATTCCATTTTAAACGATCGACTTGAACATCGAACATTTTCTAGATCTTTAGTGGAAGAGAGGTAACTCAAGAATTCAATAGCGGAATCAAATTCAAATACACCTACTAAAGAATATACAAGTCATCATCACAACACGAAGGTATATATGAAGTTAGATATGAGGCTGGAGCCAGGGTTCAATGGGAAGGAGAAGAGGGTGGGAGAAAGGTTAAGATAGGCAAGGGAAAGGTTAAGAGAGGCAAGAGGAAGGAAACAAAGGGTAGAAGGAAGGATACAAAATACAACAGGGAGGAATAATTGAAAATATTGAGGAGAACCTTTTGTGATTAATAGTGAATACGAGTATATTTATCTCATAAAATTCTTTGTAAAATCTTAGAAATCGGATATATTAATATCGATTTGTCTATTTTTCTACTTTACTGTCGTCTGTTAGCTCACAGGCACTAGACACTTTATCAAGTCAATGATAAGAAAAATAAATCAAAGGTTAATATAAAAAGAGAAGGTGTTCAATACAACAATCAACAAAACTAACCAAATCGGTTTATTTTTTCGTGAACGGATTTCGCTCTTTGAACGCAGGACTACCTAATCATTTCACAGCCACATGATTTATTGGATTGCAGACAATTATAAACATTGTATCGACACAAACCAATTGTGTCATGCTGCTGCTTTGTCAGCTGAATATTGGTCCTTGTATTGTGGAGGTTGTGTGCGTATGAAGTATCAATGAACTATGCTCCTGATTGTGAAAAGTGATCTTTGCTTTTGGTCATGTGGGGGTTGGTTGTATGTTGGAACTATAATTCTGCTTGTATGGAGCTCGAGATTGGCTTTATGTGGTAAAAGTGAAGTGTGTCCTGATCATATGGAAGCTAGATCTATGTGGTAGAAGGTGACTACATGTCTTATTGTGCGGAGGCTAGAAGCATGAAGTAGAGGTAAGCTCTATCCCTGATCGTGCGGAGGCTGCCAGTTTGTGGAAGAAGTATCTACACCCCTTATTGTGTGGAGGCTGCGTGTATGTGGTAGGGGTGAACTATGCTTGTTATGAAAAAGCGGTGTGTATGTGTCAGAAGCAGAAGTATTGTACCATAGATATTTCTGGGGGGATACCCCAGATGCAAAAGTGAAACACATGATGCAATAATGCTGCATTCTGGGAGCTGATGACCCACAATCAAATATTATAAAGGAACTATTTTTACTGCAGTTGTCTTATAACTGGCCCTCAAAACTAGTTTAATACAGCCAGTTTTGATCAAAGAGCGTGTACCAATTCAGACATGAGTGATCATGTATTAGTATGGTATTCGATTTTGCCAACGAATTTTGGAACAGTTCCTACAGTGTGTTATTCGTTTTATTAATTAATATTAATGCAACTCAAAGAGCAGCACATTTTTTGTCAATCACAGTCCAAGTTTAGGTGATGCTTTATATTGCCTAAGCTTCAGTTTTCTTTATTTCTATCATGTTTATGGGTTAGGGTTGGTGTGACGGTGTTTAGCGCCACTTTCAACAATATTTCGGTTATATCGTGGCGGCCAGTTTTATTGGTATAGAAAATCGAAGTATCCGGAGAAAACCACTAACCTGCCGCAAGTCACTGACAAATTTTATCACATAATGCGATATAGAGTACATCTCGCCTGAGCGGAATTCGAACTCATAACGTTAGTGGTGATATGCACTTATTGCACAGATAGTTGTAAATCTAACTACCATACAATCACCACCGCCACGGCCCCTGTATCTTGTTTATGGCATTTGTTTTCATATTGTACAGATAAAATTGTATGTATTGTGCCTTCGATTTCTCTGCATCAGTTGACAAGTAACTCTTTGGTGAACATGTGGTAATACGTCAATAGGATCATTTTTTGAATTTTGTTGTTCCTTTAATTGTAACTACTATATTCTTCCTTTCCTTTGTGATGTTCAAAGATAATCACACATTTCTATTTAATAATCACAACCTCAAAGAGAAGCTTTCCTTTCCTCCTTGAAGAGGTTGATCCTCCAGATCACCTTAATATGCAGACACCATTCTTATCATTCCATTACACACATGCATGGTCTTGTTTTACTATTACCATAAATGAAAAGTTACAAGTTAATAGTCTAGGTAAATTAGACCTTTTTGACAATCACAAATACAGTGAATTTCAAGCATCTTGGCAATAATTTAATTCAGGATATATAGGGAGGAATTTTCGGATTACAATACAGAACCTTAATTTTAACACTGACATCCATAATCCATAATAGAAAACAGCTCTGTAGATTGATTTTTGGTGTTTAAACGCCACTTTCAGCAGTATTTCAGCTATATCATGGCGACCAGTTTTAGTGGTGGAGGAAGCCGGAGTACCCGGAGAGAACCACCGATCTTGGGCAAGCAACTTATCACTTGCGCTGCGAGTCGAGTGCACCCATTTTGTAATTTACACAGCTGGGCGCGAACCCACGCTGTATTGGTGATAGGCTTGTAGGAGTTGTTAGATCCAGCGACCTAACTCATTGAGCCAACCGGGACCCCAGCTCTGTAAAAATGGGGTATATGATAGAAGTGAACTATGGTTGGTTCTACCTTTATGTTTAAAAAAAAAATTATTGTAATATTTTCATTTGTTTAACAGACCAATTCTATATACTGGTTTCAGCACTTTTCATAATGTTTCAAGTTGCTGAAATGTTATGACTTTCAAACAGTTTGGTTTTCAGTTTAACCCAACCACTTTTTTTGTGCCTGTCTCAAGCATTTTTGTGCAAGGACCTGGATTTCCAAAGCCAAATGTTGTGGTCTCTTTTTTTGGATCTATGATTTCAAGTGAGGCCGATAGGTTTTTGTTGATATTGTTGACCTTTCTTTTCATAATTCGATAATAATGCTAACAAGTTTCATTGCCACTAGTGGACAAGGAACTGCTTCCCTTCCAGAACACCTGAGTTCATCCCCGGTGTTTAGTGGGGTTCGTGTTACTCGATCTTTAGCTTTATGTGTGGTGTTTTGTGGATTGTTGATTGTCCTTTTTCTTCTGGCCATTGTTTTGTCTGTCCTTTGATTTACGGATTCTGATCACCCCTATGGTATCTTTTGGCCATTGTGTTGTCTGTCCTTCTTTGATTTATATATTCTGATCACCCCTATGATATCTTCTGGCCATTGTTGTGTCTGTCCTTTGATTTACGGATTCTGATCACCCCTATGGTATCTTCTGGCCATTGTTTTGTCTGTCCTTTGATTTACGGATTCTGATCACCCCTATGGTATCTTCTGGCCATTGTTTTGTCTGTCCTTTGATTTACGGATTCTGATCACCCCTATGGTATCTTCTGGCCATTGTGTTGTCTGTCCTTCTTTGATTTATATATTCTGATCACCCCTATGGTATCTTTTGGCCATTGTGTTGTCTGACCTTCTTTGATTTACGGATTCTGATCACCCCTTTGGTGTCTTTTGGCCATTGTGTTGTCTGTTCTTCTTTGATTTACGGATTCTGATCACCCCTATGGTATCTTTTGGCCATTGTGTTGTCTGTCCTTCTTTGATTTATATATTCTGATTGCCCCTTAGGCATCTTCAAACTTTTCATATTCATCTACTGTTTGTGATGAAACATTTTGCTCCATCAATTACATATAAGATTGTGGTTTTAGGTCTGCATTATTTTTATGCACAGCTGATGGACTTGGTATCATTTAGTATTAGATTCTAAATTTGTATCAATAAGGTTTTTTTTTATTGTTAGTTGAGTGAATTGAATCTAAATTTGAATTGGGATATTTAATTCCTTTTTTTTTGTAACCATTATTCACATGTGTTCATGTACATCAAGTATTGAAATTTATAAGATGCTGTATGGGTTTTTAATCTTGTCTCTTTTTCTATGACTTGTATATTTTAATCCAAGTGTTAGTTTTGTACACTTTGTTAAGTTACATAAAAAAGTCAGATACTGTAAAACTGCATCAGTCGAGTCAAACCAAAGACTTTAAACATGTATATTTGCTGCTTCTCAACTAAGCACACTGCATGAAGGAGAAAGACCAAAGGCATGCATCCTCAAAATCAGGTTAATGTGGCCGAGTGAAGCAACATATCTACCCATGGACTGTTCAATCAGTGAGTTAGCACTATAAAAATCCAATTAAGTGTTGGTTTGGTTGCAAAGCAGATATCATCATTATATAATTGAAAGGTAATTTGTTCTTGACATGATATAGCTGAAAATTGCACAAATAGGCATTCAACAATAATCACTCACTCAGATACTGTAAGATGAAGAACAGCAGATTATCTACTTTTCATTATTAGGGTATTATTTTCTTGTGCTTATTCATGTCCATTATTACTTTTCATTGTGTAGGATATTATTTTCTTGTGCTTATTCATGTCCATTATTACTTTTCATTGTGTAGGGTATTATTTCCTTGTGCTTATTCATGTCCATTATTACCCTTTCATTGTGTAGGATATTATTTTCTTGTGCTTATTCATGTCCATTATTACTTTTCATTGTATAGGGTATTATTTTCTTGTGCTTATTCATGTCCATTATTACTTTTCATTGTGTAGGATATTATTTTCTTGTGCTTATTCATGTCCATTATTACTGTTCATTGTATAGGGTATTATTTTCTTGTGCTTATTCATGTCCATTATTACTTTTCATTGTGTAGGGTATTATTTTCTTGTACTTATTCATGTCCATTATTACTTTTCGTTGTGTAGGATATTATTTTCTTGTGCTTATTCATGTCCATTATTACTGTTCATTGTGTAGGGTATTATTTTCTTGTGCTTATTCATGTCCATTATTACTGTTCATTGTGTAGAGTATTATTTTCTTGTGCTTATTCATGTCCATTATTACTGTTCATTGTGTAGGATATTATTTTCTTGTGCTTATTCATGTCCATTTTTACTTTTC